>PKML01041539.1:128671-159011 GCA_002933935.1 Eutrema yunnanense | reverse complement strand
TATCTATAAACTATGTTTTATGATTCACAATTAAGAAATTAGAAACTGATTTATATTGGTTCGAAAAACATAATTTCCATTATATTGTAGTTTCTGTTTTTTCTCTTATTTTATTTTTTTTCTATTTTAGTAATTTCCATTTAGAGAAACATAATTCTTTTTTTTTTTCCTTTTTTGAAATAATTAAAAATAAAAAGTTTATATTATAAATTTGACAAATGTTACGCTATAATTATCTTACGTGTCACGCTTACGTTGAACGATTCAACTTTATATAATAACTAGATTAGGTCCCGCGTGACACGCGGTAAAATATAAATATTTGGACTCTAAAATCTAATTAATAACTCGTAGAATTAGATTTTAAATTAAAACTCTCGTTTAGTTTTTTAGAAATTTTGTTTTGTAATTCGCAATTAAAAAAATCAAAAATTGATTCATATCACCCATAAACAATTATTCTAAATGAATGAGAGGGTTTAAAAACAAATTTCAAATGTTATATAACTTAAAACTAAATCTAATTGATAACACCAATAGTTTTTATAACAAATTGTTACTTTTCTAATTTAATATATTATGAACCTTATATATATTTAATAGTTTACATTTTTTTTATTTCTAGTTTCTACTTGATTCTAAATTAAAGGCATATAGCACTCTCCTCAAATTGTACTAATTCACCTGCCATTACTTTTTTGATTTTATTAGTTCCATTTTGTTTTGAAGACAATTTTATTTTCCTTTTTTTATTATATTATTTAATCTATTAAAAATAACTAAAAATTAGAAAGTTTATATTATTATGTTGACACATGTCGCGATCTTAATTAATAACCACATATGTCACGATCTTGTGAGTAAGAATTCTTACGTGTCACGCTCACGTTGACGGATTAAACTTTATATAATAAGATAGGGGAAATCAGCCAAAAAAATCCCCAACTTTGTCAAACTTGCCAAAAAAATCCCCAACTTTTAGTCTAGCCAAAAAAACCACAAATTTTTGTTGACTTGCCAATTAATTTACAATGTTTTCGTTGACCCGCCAATTAAGCACACCGTTAAAAAACTTAACAGAATTTTTTGTTAAGTAAAACGACGTCGTTTTGACTCGTTTTGAGATTTATGAAAATGAGTCAAAACGACGTCGTTTTGATTAATTTTGAAAAATTTGCACTCTCCTAGATTCGAACTTGAAACCTCTGGGCCAAATAAGGAGGGGCTTTACCATTGAGCCATGAACACTTTGGAAGGCATGTCTAACATATTTTATTTTATTTAGTAGGGACGAGAGTTCGGTTAAACGGTTCAGATTCGTTTCAGAGAATTCGGGTTTTGAGAAATTTGAATTATGAAAAATATGTCCGAATGGAAAATGTGAAATTTCATGAAATTTTATGAAATTTCGGGAATTCTCCGATAACCGAATTTTTCCAAAATTTCACATTTTCCAAAATTTACAATACCCGAATTGTCCGAATGGAAAATGTGAAATTTTGGAAAAATTCGGTTATCGAAAAATTTCATGAAATTTCACATTTTCCATTCGGACATATTTTTCATAATTCAAATTTCTCAAAACCCGAATTCTCTGAAACGAATCCGAACCGTTTAACCGAACTCTCATCCCTACTAAATAAAATAAAATATGTTAGAGATACTTTCCAAAGTGTTCATGGCCCAATGGTGAAGTCCCTCCTTATTTGGTCCAGAGATTTCGAGTTCGAATCTAGGAGAGTATAAATTTTTCAAAATTAATCAAAACGACGTCGTTTTAACTCATTTTCATAAATCTCAAAACGAGTCAAAACGACGTCGTTTTACTTAACAAAAAATTCTGTTAAGTTTTTTAACGGTGTGCTTAATTGGCGGGTCAACGAAAACATTGTGAATTAATTGGCAAGTCAACAAAAAGTTGTGGTTTTTTTGGCTAGACTAAAAGTTGGGGATTTTTTTGGCAAGTTTGACAAAGTTGGGGATTTTTTTGGCTGATTTCCCAATAAGATATAGACTTGAATAAAGCCAAACCGGCGCCTTAAACCAAAAGAAAAAAGAACTGATACTGGTTTATAGTATACCAGCTAACAAGATGAACCTAGACACAATTATACATCATTTACATCCATTATCAACTAAAATTATGACCCATATGTTGAGTTGTATTGCCAAATATTTTCATAAATTTCTATAGTTATTATGTTGAAGTCACAATCTCATCATATTAGACCGCTCTAATGCTTTACTTGAAAATGTTAGAGCTGTCTAATACAGAGGACGAGTCAAACTCATGAAGGGGTCATCTTTAATTTCTTTTGTACCTTATTATTATCATATAGAAATATACAAAAAAATATCTTTATATATGTTTTTTCTCAAAATTATTGAGATTATCAAAAGTATATATCAACATAGAATCTTACAAAGATGCATTTGTTACTTTTCTTGATTAGAGTTTTAATTTATTGATCACTAAATTGGAAGACAAGTGTGGTATAACACTAAAAAGAAATGCTAAATTTGGTCATTTATTTTTAAAAATGCTAATTGTGATGAATTTCTCCAAAAAATGCTAATTGTGATGAATTTCTCCAAAAAATGTCATTTTTATATTTATCAAATCTATACCATATAAACTGAATTTACACTCTTTTATTGATCATTACTTAATATGTTAACTAAAAAAAATTGTTTTCATTAAATTTTCCATTTCTAAAATATAGGGGACAAGGTTATCTCTTAGAGCATCCACATTGGTAATAAAATGTGGATGTCTTTAAATATAAAATTATTAAAATTTGAGTAAAAGGAAGAAAGAGAGTGTTTTTGGTTGAAATAATGGGGTGTATTGAAATATAAAATTAATAAAATTTAAGTAGAAAGAGAAAATAGTGAGTAGTTTTGGAGAGATTGTGTCTCCGGGAAGACATAAGAGAGTGAAATTAGGAGTATGTTTAAATATAAAATTAATAAAAGTTAAGTGAAATGATGAAAGAGAAGGTATGAAGTTGAGTAAAAGGATGAGAGAGTGTATTTTTAATATTTTTTTATCTGTGAGACATCACATTTTATGTGCAATGTGGATGGTCTTAAACTTGAGACGGACATGGGATACATGCACATTCGGGGTTTTTTATGTAAACTTGAGACGGACATGGGATATAGAATTGTATATTTGACTTTTTTATTATTTGTATTAAGTTCCTTTTATAGATTTTCTTATGAAACGTATGCATTCTTTTTAGAGAAACCGTAGGACGCCACTAATTTTTTAAATTTTTTATTGGATAATGCCAATCTTTAATATTTTTATTATTCACAATTACCATTCGATCTTGTAATTTTTTGAATTACCCTAATATATTTTTCCAGTCGAACTATCGACATCTGGTGACGCCGCTAAATTACGAAATACAACCAACTTTCAATAATAATATGAAATGTATAGTGTGATGAATCACGTGAGAATTTCTAACGATCATGATCTCTTAGATTACCCCAATGTACCTTTCCACTCAAACTATCGACATTTGGTGAAGCAGCTAAATTACGAAATACAACCAACTTTCAATAATAATATGAAATGTAGAGCGTGATGAATCACGTGGGAATTTTAACGATCATGAAGAGACGGAGATGAATCTTTTTTTTGTTGTGTTCCCTTCGGTGGCTACCAGCATAGAGAAATGCGATAAGGTTCACGCCCCATCGTCCACTAAAATTGCAGTGTGAAAAATAAAATAAAAAGTTGGAGGTCATAACAGTGAAGGACAAAAAAAAAGGAGGCAGTGTCAGTAAAAAGTGAAAAGGAATCACAATAAAAAAAAATGTCAATAAATAGGGTCATTTTCTGACAAGAAAAAAAAAGAAAAACTAAGCTTTTCCTCGAGCTTCAGTACTAGTGCAACAATGTCTCTGTTTCTGAAGCCCTTCCTCTTCCTATACGACTCCACTCTTAGCCTCCTCTTGCTCCTAGTAATTCATATATAACTCTCTCTCTCTCTATATATATATACATATATTTTTTAGTTGTTGTGACATTAATTAATTGATATATTGATTGCTCATGCATGAATAATTAGTTTAATGGATGGAGTCTTGAAGATGTAGCAGCAGCCCACGAGAGGCTTGAAGCAGACAACAATGCCGCAAATAATTCTGAATGGAAGCAACTCCAATATTTGTGGAGAAAAACGAGGAGTCTTGTGCTACTTCCCATTTTCAAGGGTTTGGTGGTGATGTGTTTGGTTTTATCCATCATAGTGTTCTTAGAGAGTTTTTACATGAACATTGTGATACTCTTCGTTAAGTTATTTAGACGAAAACCCGAGAAAGTGTACAAATGGGAGGTCATGCAAGAAGATGTCGAGGTTGGACCCGGAAACTACCCAATGGTTCTTGTCCAAATACCAATGTACAATGAAAAAGAGGTATATAATATATATTACCTTTCTTACACTCTACAATATAATATTAGTTATATATACGAACTAACGCAGATTAATGCATACTCTATTTACCCGTCGTAGGTTTTTCAATTATCTATAGCGGCAGTATGCAGTATGGCATGGCCACCTACCCGTTTAGTAGTACAAGTTGTAGATGATTCGACGGATCCGGTCGTAAGAGTAAGTAGCTCGTTAGAACACATTATAATAACTTTTTGTTTTAATTATTATTCTAATATACACCAAGATAGATTTTAGAAAATGTTATTTATATACTTTTGTAGTGTTCTAAATATCGGCCGCTTACGTGACAAAAACGATTTAGATGCATCTATTTGTGGCCAAATCGATTAAAAAATATTGGTCCACAAAATGTCAACCATTATATATATTAAGGTTTAGACGGTTTATATACATAAATATAATAATTTTTAAAAATAATTACAAAAATGAAAAAAATGAAATTAGCAGTAAAAAATTACAGAAAAATTCTCCAATTAATCTTCGTTCAATGAGCTAGGCGTTTGACCAACGTTCGATTATCGCCTAACGACTTTAAAATTTAAATTTTGTATTTCTGTCTTTTTTTTAATAAAAAAATCTATTTGAAATGATGTCTCTTGTCTTTTTGTTTGTTTATATGATACTTCTAATTTCATCTTTAATATTTAAAACTGTTTAATTTTGTATTTTACAACATTTTTCTTAGACTTTTTTAAAAAAGAAGTATATATATAGTAACATACTAGTTTTTATTTTTGGTAACATCTGATAGTAACACACTAGTTATTTTCAGTCTTTTCACCTAAAATGTTTTTTCTTCTATAAATTAATTATCTTTTAATTAATTTACAAAACAAAGATATATTATGTTTTAACCCGCATACAACGCGAGATAACTTTTGTTAAAAAATGTTTTAAAATGTTTTAAAATTGGTTGGTATATATATATATATATAAGTAGATATATATATATATAAGTAGGTATATATATATATATATATATAAGTAGGTATATATATATAAACATTACATAACCAAAATTTACATTTAACAAATAGGAATTTGAGTTAGTTTCGTTATATGTAAATTTGGGTAATGAAAATAATGTGATGTTAATATATACGTATATATATACATACCAACACAGATTATAACCTAGATATCTATATCCTTAGAAATTAGATTACATTTGGTTAATGAATTATATAATATGCCTAACTAATTATTATAGATAAATGTATCAAAACAGACTAATATTCTTACTTAACCCATTTTGTAGTGGATTAAAATATTATTCGGACTAACCCATAAAAAATTACTATATTGAAAGCATCAATTATAATTTGTATTGTTTAATGACTTCTGGTTTTGTACTCGGTCCACAAACTCTTAAACAAATATTTTTTCGTGTCTAACTCTTTATAAAAGTAGTAAAATATTTTTCAAACCTAGTTTTGATATATATACACAAATAAAAATATAACAAATTATAGTTAATTTTCAAAGAGAAATTAATATTATTTAGTCAATTGAGTATAACAACATCTATCTTTAAACTAAAAAAAACTAATATTTTGACTTGCAAAATCCGTTTTTGTGGGCATTTGAAAATTAATCATAATCCGTCCCGTGGCGGGCTTACACGTCTACTTAATCCGTTTTGCAGTGGAATAAAATATTTTCGGGTTAACCCGCAAAGAACTACGTACAAATATATTTTTCTTTGAATACATAAGGATTGAATATTATTTAAAATAAAATAATATTTTATAATATCATCATAATAAATTAATAATTAAGAAAGTAAATATACTATTGAATGGAAAATAATATTTTTCATATTTTCTACAATAATTTTTAAAAAAACTGTTATATCATTTCCTATTTCAATTATATTTTTTTATTTATAATGACATTATACGTAATAAACAACAAATTTAATGTTAACTTCTAAAATGACTCTTCAATTAATATATAAGATGACACAAGATTTCAAAATTGCAAAATGTTACATGTAGGGATGCATACATTGTATAGTATAATACGTTACATGTAGGGATGCATACATTGTATAGTATATACGTTACATGTAGGGATGCATACATTGTATAGTATAATAATTGTGAAAGAGGAAGCAGGAAGGTGTGGACATAGAGATTGCAAAATGGCAAAGCCAAGGCATAAACATAAGGTGCGAAAGGAGAGATAACAGGAACGGCTATAAAGCCGGGGCTATGAAAGAAGCTCTTACGCATAGCTACGTCAAGCAATGCGACTTCGTGGCCGTTTTCGATGCTGATTTCCAACCCGAGCCCGATTACCTAATCCGTGCCATCCCCTTCCTCGTCCACAACCCTGAGGTTGCTCTCATTCAAGCCCGGTGGATATTTGGTATGTTTACGATATTGTAAATCATTTTATGTCATGCAAAATTGTTAGTTGGTTTTGAGACGAAATTACAAGAATATAAATGTGCTTTTCATTGACAATGATGGCGGTTTTCTTGCAGTGAACGCGAACGAATGCTTGATGACGAGGATGCAAGAGATGTCCCTAAACTACCATTTCAAGGTGGAACAAGAATCGGGATCTACTAGACATGCTTTCTTTGGGTTTAATGGTATAATTTAATATCCAAGCATATTCAAAATAACGAACTTTTTTAGAAAAAAAGAAGATACGATTAATCAGGTCAAATTAATACAAGGTTCACGAACCATTACACTACTTATCAATTGAGTTGGAACTTGGTAGTCATCAACCTTCGCATGTTATTAAGCTCACTAAACTGATCGAGTATCGACTAATTCGCTATATATATCGTTTTAGGAACCGCGGGTGTATGGAGAATATCGGCATTAGAAGAAGCAGGAGGATGGAAATCAAGGACCACAGTAGAAGACATGGACTTGGCCGTTCGTGTTGGTCTTCAAGGCTGGAAATTTGTCTTCATTAAAGACCTCACGGTATAATAATAACACGTTTTATACATATTATAGGAAGTTAGGTACTCAAGAATACAAACAAACAAAAAATCATAAGAATAAAAAATACATAAGCCTCCTTTTGTTATCACAAACAATAAATGGCTTATTTGGGGTTTTGTAGGTGAGAAACGAGCTTCCAAGCAAATTTAAGGCCTATAGATTCCAACAACATAGGTGGTCCTGTGGCCCGGCGAATCTATTCAGAAAAATGACAATGGAGATCATTTACAACAAGGTTTTAATTTCTTTTTGTCACTTGTATGCAACTATTCGTATGCATTGGTCCTAGATGGAATGGGACCCTGATAGTGATAAGCAGGGTGTCTTGTTTGAAGTAGCTAGTGGGGCGTAATCTTGAAATACACATTTCAGTGACTACGGTTTGATCGAACCAAACATCGAAAATGAGATATGGAGACTTTCGTTTTTTTTTTAAATGGGTGGGGTTTAATTTGGTTCGGTCTTGATTTGATATTTTTTGTTTTTTTTGGGATTTTTTCAGTTTCGAAAATGAAATCTAATAATTAAATTGATATTGGACTTCTGGTATTTTTTTTATTTATTTTGGTTCGGTTCCGTTTCGATAAGTTTGTTTTATCAAGATTGATCACTCTTATTTACTCTATAGAACATGCATTAAAAGCTAATTAACAAAAAATGTTTGTTTTGGAGAACAGAGAGTATCAGTATGGAAGAAGTTCTACGTGATCTACAGTTTCTTCTTCGTAAGGAAAGTGGCAGTACACTTCTTGACATTCTTCTTCTACTGTATAATTGTGCCAACAAGTGTCTTCTTCCCTGAAATCCACATCCCGTCTTGGTCTACCATTTACGTTCCCTCTTTGATCAGTATCTTCCACACCATGGCAACTCCGAGGTACCACCTTAAATTAATTTATAATGACTCATGAATCTGTATCTTTTAACCTCAAATTAATGCATGCATATATTTAAATCAAATAGATCTTTCTACCTCGTGATAATCTGGATTCTGTTCGAGAATGTAATGGCTATGCATCGAACCAAAGGAACTTGGATTGGCCTACTTGAAGGAGGAAGAGTGAACGAATGGGTTGTGACCGAGAAATTAGGAGATGCTTTAAAGAATAAGTTACTCTCTCAGGTCGTCCAACGGAAATCTTGTTATGAAAGGTGAGGAAATTAAGAAACGTATTTATATTTTCCCTTTTTCGTTGGATTACCAAGAAAGTTACAATTCTTTAATCCATAATTTCTTCGGACCGGAAACTAAACAAGTAGATTTATTTATTAGCTTCTTTTTCAACATCGAAAACTTAAACTCACACTGTCACATAGTATACAGAGCTATAGATGAAGCTGAGTTATTGCATTGTGTGCGTGAATTTGTTGCAGAGTAAATTCAAAGGAAGTGATGGTGGGGATATACATATTAGGATGTGCATTCTATGGACTGATCAATGGCCACACATGGTTACATTTTTATCTTTTTCTTCAGGCCACTGCCTTTTTCGTCTCCGGTTTAGGTTTTATCGGAACCTAAGGACCTTCCCCATTATTTCTTCACTGCATATATTGTCCATATGCATTATTTATTATTTACTGTTTTCATTTATTTAGTGTTACACCATTGTACCTCATATCGGGACTCGTATTGTATAACGAATAAGATGTTTTGTTTGAATGTATTATACATCACTCTGTGTTGCCGTGTTGGTGTCGAGTAAAAAGTAAAAACCGAGTAAGGCAACAAAGTTCGGAACATTTGTAAACCACAAGGAGGTCGCTACGAAGTGGAAGCGAGGAAAAATGCGTATCGCTGAGGGCCCATTTCAAATCCCATCACTTAAAGTTATACTGTAATCGCAACTCCAATCTCAATCTCTCAATCGTTCTTAATCGTGAAACACAAAAGAAAGAACATAAAAGTAAGAAAGAACACAATATTTTGTAACCCAAAGTTCAATTTCCGATGTGGATAACTAAGTTTCTGAGGTTTGTAGCAAAAAAAAAAAAAAAACTAAGTTTCCGAGGCAAACTTCAATAGGTCAAAGAATCGACGAGTCTCACACACATAGAGCTCGCGGAAGACGAAGATAAACTGTTTGTGATAACTCATCAAATTTTATTGTAATTTTCATTGTTCATTTTTTCCGAGAAATTTTCATAATACAAAGGTTTTAAACCCGATATAAAATTAATATTTTGGAACCGGATCTTGCATCCACTTTTTTAAAAAAAAACAAAACATCACTCTGTAATTTTTCATTATTTATTTATTATCCTTTAGTTTGAATAGTAACTCAACTATTAGAGCACCCACATCAGTGTCAGTGGGTGTCTCACCAATATCTTAAAATTAAACAAATGAAAAAATGGTAAAAAGATGAGAGAGACTGAGACACATGTCTCCTCTCCTACGAGACACATGTCTCACACAGGTCTCACACCTGACGTTTTTTAATTGGTTCATAGAGAATCATTCTATTAATATTTTATCAACCCATCATTCTATTAATATTTTATTATTTGAGACATAGAATGTTATGTTTGAGCGATGCTGATGGTCTTACTCTCAAACTTAACCGATGTTATCATAATACTATTCAAATATTTTTGCATAATGAGTAAAGAAGCAACTGGAAATTGGATTAGTTTTTTAAGAAAATCATATCTAATTGTGATAGATTTGTCAAGGTGAATTAATAGAAAATTTTGAATTTATTAAAAAAATATTTTTCTATTTATTTGTCTATTTAAATAGATGATTTATTGAATAAAGGGAATAAAATGAAAACGTACTATACTGATCCTAGGGATGTCAATCGGGTTGGTCCGGCCCGGCCCGGCCCGAAACCCGTAAAGCCCGCATATATTTGAGCTCGACCCGAAAAAAAATCGGATCTATATTCTAAAGCCCGGTCCGGCCCGGACAGGGCTTTAGGGCTTTTCGGGCTTTTTCGGGCTTTTCTTTACAAACACAAAAAACACAATTTTCAAATGAAAAATAATTAAAACAAAATATTTATCAAAATAAATCTAAATTTAAATGCATTATATCAAATCCAATTAAATTTAAAAACAATAGCTTGACTAAAAAATAAATAAAATTCAAATAAATTGTATTACCAAATAAAACATAAAATCAAAACACTTCAAATCTAGGTAGTAAAGTTCAGATTAGAATCTCCTTCATCGTCTTCTAAATTTTCATCACCATCAAGAGCTACAAATAAAAAAAAAAGTAAAATAATATTAAGTTTTTAGAGGTATAAATCATATAGAAATGTCATTGAAAGTCTATAGATAAATATTTTAAAAATATGAAGTAAATATAGATGAATGATAATGGTACATGGATCATGAAATGTAAACCCATCCAACCAAGTGTATGTACAAATAAGTGCTTCAACGTTTCTTGGTAAAAGACGATTTCTATATTTATCCAAGACATGCGCACCAACATCAGTGATGCCACTGTAGTTATTGGAATGCTTAGAACATCACATGCCATGCGAGCTAACTCACCATAATGTTGTGACTGACACTTCTACCATTATAAAACATCCATGTCTTCATAAAAAAGTCAGTTCCAACATATCGTCTTCTAAGTATAGAGTCAATTTAGACTTTCCTTCTTCTGGTACGTTTTTCATACGTTTTGAAATCATATGATAAGCGAACCCAAATTTAATAAGACATGAGTAATCAAATAGTTTCGGGCTTTTCAGGCTAGTCCGAGTCCGATCGGGCTAAGCCCGAAAAACACACTAGCCCGATCGGGCTTAGCCCGAAAGACCCGATTTTTTTTGGGCTTTTATTTTTAGGCCCAAACCCGCTGTTTTTCAGGACCGGGCCAGGCCAGCCTTCGGATTTTGGCCCTAATTGACACCCCTAACTGATCCATAGCAAACTCATAGAATTTTTATATGCGGCAAAGGAAAAAAATATATTGCGACAAATGATTCATAACAAATATAGTAAACAATCAATATTTAATAACTTCTTTTTGTTGACCAAAAAATACTAATTTTTAAATAATAAAAATATTAACAAATATAATTTAAACTTAACAGCTGTTATTATAAATACTATTAAACTTTTTTTTTTATTAAAAATTATAAATTTCTGGTCAACAAAAAATAGTTATTAAATATTGATTTTCTACTATATATGTTTTGAATCATTAGTAGCAATATATTTCTTTCCTTTGTCGCATATAAAAAAAATCTATGAATTTGCTATGGATTATCAGTATATAATGTTTTCATTTTATTATCCTTTAGTTTGAACTCTTTTTTGTTTTCCGACTAAATGTTTAATTTTTTTGTTGACCAAAAAATAAGAATTTTTTTAGAAGGAAATTTTAAATAAGAAATTTCCTTTAAAAATTTTTTTTTTATAAAAAAATTATTACTCTCTCAAGTCTAAACTTAACAGCTGTTATTATAATACGATAAATTTTTTTTTTGCATTATGAAGAAGCAATTGGAAATTAGATTAGTCTTTTATGAAATTTTGAAATTGTTTTTGTTGAATGTCAATTATTATAATTTTTAAATCATGTATTGATCAAAAGAAAATCATGTGTTGACCAAAAACGTAATTTTTCAATAGTAAAAAAAAAAATTAGAAACAAAATTTCTAAGGAAATTCAAAATTTTCTATTAATTTATCTTAACAAATTTATCACAATTATATATGATTTTCTTAAAAGATTAATCCAAATTCTAATTCCTTTTTTAATTATAATGCAAAAATATTTTAATCGTATATAATAACAGCTGTTAAGAGTTTAGAGAGTAATAACTATTTTATAGAAACTTAAAAATAAAGAAAATTTTGAATTTTCTTTAAAAAATAATTTCTATTTAAGATTTATTTTGTTCTATTTAAAAAATATTATTTTTTGGTCAATAAAAAAAGGTATTAAATATTGATTTTCTACTATATTTGTTACGAATAATTTGTAGCAATATATTTATTTCCTTTATCGCATATAATTTTTTTTTATGAATTTGCTATGGATTATCAATTTATCAGTATAGTATGATTTCATTTTATTCCCTTTTTTTTGTTTGGTCAGAATTTTTATTTTCGTTTTATTCCCTTTATTCAATAAAGCAAATCATTTGCTACAGAAATATTGTAGAAATTTTTCTAAAATACATTTGTACCACATAGCAAGTTTGTTCAACTTTTATGTGATTCTTCCACAGTTCTTGATTGAAGGATCCAACAATCATGTGATGCTAGTCTACTGATTAATTGTCACGTATGCTGAAGCCAGAGCCCCCACGGGAGCCACCAACGCTCCGGAGCCCATCTAAAGCCTCCCACTACAAAAAACATGGTGGAAGACGTCGGTTTTATGAAGTCATTTCCTTAACCGACGTGAACTAGTCAAAATTGGAAGGGGTTTAACGTCGTTTGATTAACCGACTAAACTTGTTTTACCAATATCAATATTTATAAGGAAAATTGTTCGTTAGCTACACGAACTATACGAGAATGCATGATTACATATCCGAACTAAAATAATGTGTTGATAAATACATCATTTATTGATATAACATAGATACACATCCGAACTAACATGAGTCATGTGCCCAACACCATGACCATCACTTTCTTTGCTTTTCAGGTGTACTGGTCGACGGACTCCGGCGCTGACTCGCATTAACTCATTAAATCCGACCCAAATTAAAAAAAAACTTAAAAATGAAAACATAAAAACAGAAAAAATGACCTCCTCAGCTTCTTCTTCCTCGTCAATTCTGATTTACAGATAGAATTTTGATTCGGTAGGTTCTCTCAATTTCATTGAATTCGATTCTTTCGTTCATTTCATTTATGAGTATTGATGAACATCAAAATAGTGGGTGATTAGAGTTTACGAAATTCCCAAAATCGTTTGCTAATTTGAGTGATAGGCGAATTAAGAAAATCCAATCCAAGCGAACCACCATGAGCCCTTCCCGTTACTCACAATCATCTCTCGAACTCTCTTCTCCTCTTTCTCTCCGTCCCAGAAACTTTCTGGTTTAAATTTTCCTAAAATCTACATGAATTTCTTGGACGAATCGATCTGAAATCTCTTAACTAAAGCTGTACTCGTCCTCTTCTTCTTCCAATTTTCTTTTATTTCCATCGGCGAGGCATCTCTTGACCACCACCATACCCACCGCATCTACATTCATGCTTCGTCGTAGCTCCTACAGCGTCGGTGTGTTTCACAGGAAGCGTGCTCGTTTTAGACGACAGAGTCGGAGCTTGGGTCTAGAGAGCAAACCACTAAACTCTTTTTTTTTTCTTTTGCGTATAAGTAATGATCTGATCTTTGGGAAACCGTTTGAGAAGTGTTGTGGAACTGGTGGAACTGGTGGTGATGGTGCTGATGCGCTAGCTGTTTCCGGTGAGAATTGATCGGAGCTTGGTAAAATTTCCGGTGAGAATTGATCGGAGCTTTCTCAAAACTTTCGCTTTGGACCCTCATTGAAAGCGAAACATTTCGCTTGCCTCTCTTGAAATCGTTGGTGGTCTTCTTCGCCGGAGAAGATGAAGCAGAGAACGTGGCCATGTAGATCTAAAGGATCTTGATCTCCACGGCAAGCTCTAGTGACGGATGTGTATTTTGATTTCAATCGAGATTTCTGGAATCGAGTTTGTGAAATTGTTGACCCGAAGAACGAGGTGAACGAGATTTAGGATGTTGATTGTGACTAGAGAGAAAGAGTCGGAGAATTTGTTGTTGCTAAGATCAAGTTCTTGAAGAGAATCTATGGTTTTGAAGGAATTTGAGATTTGACCAGAAAAGTATGAATTTTTGTTGAAGAAAAAAATAATAATGAGTCAACGCCGGAGTCAGTCGACCAATATACCGGAAAAGTAAAAAAAGTGATGGTCATGGTGTTGGGCACATGACTCATGTTAGTTCGGATGTGTATCTATGCTATATCAATAGATGATGTATTTATCAACACATTATTTTAGTTCGGATGTGTAATCATGCATTCTCGTATAGTTCGTGTAGCTAACAAACAATTTTCCTATTTATAAATAAAAATTAATGCATTTAAAGTTTCAGAGTCTGTGCTTTCAAAGAAAATCGTATCTGGTTTTCCGAAAACTAGAAGAATTCTGAGAATTCATCAAAGCTTCTTGCTAATTTCGCCTTTGATTTCTTTGAAATCGATCCTCTCTCATTCAGATCGAAAGAGGTAAAGTGATATCTTAATTTGATAGTATGGTTTGCTTCATCTCTCTCTTAGAAGTTTCTTCTTCTCCAATCGCTAGATCGATAAGATTTGTATAGTAGATTTCTTAAAAAAGTTACTAAATATTAATTTTCTACTATATTTGTTACGAATTATTAGTAACAATATATTTCTTTCCTCTGTCGCATATAAAAAAATCTATGAATTTGCTATGGATTATTAGTATATAATTTTTTCATTTTATTATCCTTTAGTTTGAATTCTTTTTTGTTTTCCGACTAAATGTTTGAAGTCTATATAGAGAGTAACTTTTTTTGTTGAACAAAAAATAAGAAATTTTAAATAAGAAAAAAATTTATATCAAAATTTCCTTTTTAATTTTTTTTAAATAAAAAGTTATTACTCTCTAAAGTCTAAACTTAACTTATTATAATAGGATATATATATATATATATATATATTTTTTTTTTTTTGTATTATGAGTAAAGTAGCAATTGGAAATTAGATTAGTCTTTTAAGAAATTTTGAAATTGTTTTTGTTAACATCAATTATTATAATTTTTAAATCATGTATATTGACCAAAAGAAAATCATGTGTTGACCAAAAACGTATTTTTTAAATAGAAAAATATTTAAATAGAAAATTAACTTCTATAGAAATTCAAAATTTTCTATTAATTTACCTTAACAGATTTATCACAATTAGATATGATTTTCTTAAAATACTAATCCAATTTCTAATTGTTTTTTACTCATAACGCAAAAAAAAAAAATTAATCGTATTATAATAATAGCTGTTAAGACTTTAGAAAGTAATAACTATTTTATAGAAACTTAAAAATAAAGAAAATTTTGAATTTCCTTTAAAAAATAATTTCTATTTAAGATTTATTTTTTCTATTTAAAAATTATTAATTTTTGGTCAACAATTTTTTTTATTAAATATTGATTTTCTACTATATTTGTTACGAATCATTTTTTATGAATTTTCTATGGATTATCAGTATAGTATGATTTCATTTTATTCCCTTTTTTTTGTTTGGTCAGAATTTTTATTTTCGTTTTATTCCCTTTATTCAATAAAGCAACCATTTGCTACAGAAATATTGTAGATTTTTTTCTAAAACACATCTGTACCATATATCTTCCACAGTTCTTGATTGAAGGATCCAACAATCATGTGATGCTAGTCTACTGATTAATTGTCACGTATGCTGAAGCCATAGCCCCCGCGGGAGCCACCAACGCTCCGGAGCCCATCTAAAGCCTCCACGCGAGCCGCCTACAAATATCGTACGCAACTAATTCTCTTTCGTTTTGTTTAAATAGTTTGTTCTCCAATTTGGATGTTTGCTTGATGTTGTTGTGATTTTGGTGAATTTGATAAATTGGTAAAACCTAAAAGAGAATAAAAAGATTGGAGTCAATCGCCCTTCTTTAGGGTTTCATTTTACTAACTTGAGTAAATACAACCTTAAAATAATTTATTATAAGCTCCAAAACCTAATACAAATAAAAAATAGCTAATCATATTAACAGAATCAAAATCTAGGAACATTGAGAGTATAATGACACTTTAAGACAAAACAAACATAGATTGCAAAAATTTATTATGGGGAGAGTATGTGAAACGTGTACGTTCACAGTTCTCGCGAGACTCGTAGGATAATATTTTTCATAGAGATTTTTATATGATTTTTTCATATCTAACATATTACATATATACAAATGGTGAGAATTGAAAGAGACAAAAAGTTCAACCATAACATGATCTTTTTATATCAAATAACCTATTTTCTGAAATGGACAAAACACATAAATAAATAATTTTAGTAGAGATTTAATAATGATTTGTTGAGAGGAAACAAAAAGTGTGTATGAACACATGTTCTCATAAGCGCATGAGAAAGATATGTATACTAATTTCTTACCTCGCTCGAGTAGACCCTGTGAAGAGTGCTTCTTGATTTTATATCAATTATAGAATACATGTCTATTAGCCGCTTTCGAGAAATTAATGTATTTTTTTAATGCATAAATCACTTTAGAGAAATATTAATAGGAGAATGTTGTTTTATTTTGAAATATAGATAAATCTTGACAACAATGAAAATCTTGTTTACTTTTTGCCAAAATAATATTGCTTACTTATAAAAGTACAATTCGTATTATAATATTTCATTATATATAAAGTTAAAGGAACTAATATAATTATGCTAATTACTATGATATTGAATCCCTTTAACCATTATTAGAGTTATAAATTGTCCCACATCGGAAGTTAGAATATTTCTAAACTAATATATAAGTGTGTGTGATAATTCTCCACTTTTGAGCTAGTTTTTGGGTGTGAATTATGTCAATACTTGCTAATATGGTTCAATTTTCTGTGACCATTCGTGGATATCTAGTCTCACAAATTTTACGCTTCAAACCAAATTTTATATGGCCACTCGTGGATATCCAGTCTCACAAATTTCACGCTTCAAATGTCAAGCCCTGAGTGTAAAAGAAATGTATTAGAGTTATAAATGATTTCATATCGGAAGTTAGAAGATTTCTAGACTAAGTGTGTGGCAATTTTCCACTTTTGAGCTAACTTTTGGATGTTAGTCCATACTTACTAATAATCACATCCTTAATTTAGTTTCCTATACAAATCTCTCATCATATTATCATGGTATCAGAGGCAATCTAAACGATCGGCTCCGTTCCTGTTATGATTTTTTTTTCTATAATGTTTCTAAGATCATTGTGAACCTCTAAATCTAAGCCATCATTTTTTCTTCAAGCCATCATATTTCTTTCTTATAAGCCATCATGTTACCTTAAGCCATAGTGCTTCTTCTTTAATTTAAGCCATTATTGTGCTTCTATCATAAGCCAAGAATGCTTATAGTGTACTCCGATCGGAAAGGAAATGAAGCAGAGTCGAGATGAAGATATTTTTCCTTAATTCTTTAAACGTCCGTAGTGTGCCGATTTGAATACGTTCAATAATTTCAAGATATAACTGCTTGTCTCTTCTGTCTCACAACACTTGAGAACTGAAGTCGGCGAACGCTAGAACTATGTTGTACTCTCATACCAAGAAAAAAAAGACAGAGGAAAAGATGAAGGAGATTGTGTTGTTTGATGTGTGTATTGAATGAGAAGAAGAGAAGCCAATGGCCTTGTTTTATAGCCATATTTTCAACGTATGAGACTAGCTAGGAGCAATAGAGTGAGATTTGAGAATTCATTCTCATTAAAACGATTTGAACGTGAATTAAGATTTTTGTTACAAAATCAAAACAATTAAAGGAGAAGATATTTATTGACTTAATCAACAACATATTCAAAAAGAATTTGAGCCAAAAAAAAAGATTAATCTTATTTTCCAAATCCCAAAGTCCGAGCTCAACCTAAATATCTCCTTTCACAATACACCAAAGTGTACCCAAGGTTTAAAACTTTGTTATAATTCTTCACTTTATATATCAGAGGAATTTGACCTCATATTTCCAACGTGAGACATTATACAAATGTTACATTTTATGTTTTACAAGCAACTCACTTTAAACCTCTATTTCTCATTCAAACTAACTCCCTTTTGACATATGAATACACATACTATCTTATAGTGCTCATAACAAAGAATTCAACGATTCTAAGATCCGGTCATTCCGACAACTGAATTGCCCGGAAACGCCACCAGACTATAATGTAAAACTATTTGTCCAAAAACGAGTTCCATCAATCACGTCTTTAATTTAATCCATGTAATTATGTCTGTCATCACTATCTCAATCCTTGTAATTACTCTAGCTATTCTCTTTACTATCTATATAAGAATATTTGTTCACTAAAGAAGTTATGAGAGCGAATTTATAATTCTTCGAATACAAAACACTCATCACATTACCATATACTTGGCCGGTTGACCAACCATTATATATACTCTATGTTCATGCATGTAATTACACTCATTTTTGGCAACTACATATTCATTTAAAAGTCGACTCTTTGATTGGTTAACCTCCAATCATGAGGAAAATAGTTTATGAGGAAAATAGTTTACAAAAGCAACATCCAAAAATTTAATTGTAGAAGAATGAATTAAATAGTCCGTTTATAAATTTAAAGAGAGCGAGAAATTTTAAAAACTGTCTTAAGACTGACCAATCTTATATAGTAGATCAGATAAATCAAGCACCTCCTTTAGAGATCGAATCATTGAAACCAGTTTAGCATTGTATGTCTCGAAGACTTGGCAAATCTATTCTTTAGGTAAAAATATTTTTCATGATCCAAAATAAAACTTCTATATCCAAATGAAAAGGCGATTATATTGGCGCAACGTATGAATGGGATAATCAGTTCAATCTAAGGATTCAATAGAATCTCTAGAGACATGTAAGCTCAACCAAGAAATTCGATAAATTCCTCACTTGGGACATACTTCGCTCAATCAAAGGATTCGAAGAATCGTTTGAGATCGGCTTCATGTTTTGATGAATTTAATTGAATCAAGAACAAGGTATAAGAGACATCTCTCATTTATTAATTATCAAAGTCTGAGTCACAATTGAACCTAGCGGCTTGTTTAAATAGAAGACTTCAACGAAAACCCTAACCTAACAAAGAAGCAAAAACCAACATCATAAATGTTAAAAGCCCATAAAACAATAGATAATCCAACGGAAGAAAAGTCCATAAAATCTAAATCAGCGTCTTAAAGTGTGACACATATGTTATTGTGTGTAACACAACGGTAGATGCTGCTACATCAGCTATAAACTCCGTCTTTTATATTTAGCTCCTAAAAACATTGTTGCATCATCTCCTTGTAAACATATCCAGCCAAATATCAGAGTTGGAGTCTGAGACTTTCCATGAACCATGTAAAGATAAGTAAGACTTGTGAATATTGTGTTATTGATATCAACGGCGTACACAACGTATATATACAAGACACAAGCCCTAGAAACACTTGACGGCCAAGCTATACAAACCGTCATAATAAGGCCCAATACTAATTGTTTAGCACAACTCCCTAATATTGTTAGAACTGCTAATTCATGATGCTTATGCACCTGCATCTGCTGCACTTGCACTTGCACCTGCTGCATTTGCTACACATGCACCTGCACCTGCTGCATTTGCTGCACATGCACATGCTGTATTTGCTGCATATGCACATGCTGTATTTGCAGCACATGCACCTGCTGCATTTGCTGAAGCACAACTCCCTAATACTCCCCCTCAAGTTGGAGTGTGGAGATCCCGAACACCCAACTTGGGCAACAATACATCGAATTGAGGTCGTCCAAGAGCCTTGGTAAGAATGTCAGCAATCTGATCTTTGGTACGAACGTGAACGGTAGAAATAAGTCCATCATTCACAGCATCACGAATGCAATGACAATCTCGTTCAATATGTTTAGTCCGTTCATGAAACACTGGATTAGCAGCAATGTGGATAACGGTTTGACTGTCACAATAAAACGGAACATGCTTAGTGATGGGAACGCCAAGATCTTCCATCAGCTGAACAATCCACTTGATTTCCTTAGTAGCAAAAGCCATGGCCCACAAGCCTACGATACATAAGAGGATTCGCGAGGTGGAGACCATCATCCGAGGCAAGCTTATGGTTTTGTTCAATCGGTATCGAAGCTGGTTTGGCACCGAGGAGGCATGTATCAGCGACAATGTCAAGAATGTACTTGCGCTGAGAGATGAATATACCTTCATTTGAGCGTGCTACTTCAATTCCAAGGAAATATTTAAGTTTTCCCAAGTCCTTCATATGGAAGCATTCTCCCAAATGTGCTTTAAATTTTTTCAATTTGTTAAGGTCATTGCTAGCGATCACCAAATCATCTACATAAACCAATACTCAAATTTCTGTTTTACCTCGTGAGTAAGTGAAGAGCGAGTAGTCAGAATACGATTGCTCAAAACCAAAATCCAAAAGTGCTTTAGAGAGCTTAGCGAACCAGCAGCGAGGAGCTTGACGATGCCCATACAACGATTTACGCAAACGACAGACCTTAGTAGGATCATAGTGAGTCAATCCGGGGGATAATTTCATGTAGACTTCCTCCTCAAGAACACCATGAAGAAATGCATTGTGGACGCCCATCTGATGCACTTCCCATTCTTTTGCGGCAACAATACCCAGTAGACCACGTACTGTAGCCATCTTAACAACATGAGCAAATGAATCATCAAAGTCTTCTCCTTCGACTTGATTGTTTCCCATTACGACAAGACGCGCTTTATGGCGTTCAACTGTACCATCGGCGTTGTACTTAATCTTGTAAACCCATTTAGAACCAATCGCAGTTTTGCCAGGCGGAAGCGACTCAATATCCCAAGTACCGCTGTCTTCGTGGGCAGCAATTTCGTGTTTCATGGCACCACGCCATACTTCATACTTCACATCTTCATTATAGTGTTTTGGTTCAACACCGGCGGTCACAGCTGCGAGGAAAGCTTGGTGCGACGGTGAGAAAATTAGATCAAAGATATAAGCATCAAGTGGATACGGTATCTTACCTTGGATTGTTTCGGAGGACGATGATATAGAGCATATGGGAGCGAGATGGGGGTCTTGAGTGCATATTGCATTATAGGAAACAAAACCCTTGAGTTTAACTGAGGGAATGCGTGCTCTCTGACCTCGTCCCAACTCTTCAATCTCAGCATGTGGAGTCGTGATCTGAGTATCCGCAACTAGAGATGTCAATGTCGCGACCTGAGTATCCTCAACTGGAGATGGCAATGTTGCAGGTCAAACCTCGACTGGAGATTCCGATATTGCAGGACGAATCGGAGCTGTAGCCTCCATCGTTGTAGGTGCTGGGTCTGATGCAAGCGAAACCACCGTATCAGAAACATCAATATCGGAGGTTTCGTTGGCATCGTCGATAGAGAGAAGGAGATTCGAGCTCCACATGTCGTTTCGCAACGGCTCTGGTTCAATTAACCAGTCGTCATTGTTAACCTAAGACGAAGAGGTGAATCGTGACTTAACCAGAGGCGTCGAATCCGACTTTGATGAGAAAGAGAACTCATTCTCGTGCAACACAACATCTCGAGAAATACTGAACTTTTCAGCATCTAAATCGAACACCTTCCATCCCTTTTGACCAAAAGGGTACTTAACAAAGACACAACTTCTACTTCTGGGACCAAATTTTTCCTTGTCCCGAGCACGAAGATGTGTGTAACACAGACTTCTGAATACACGCAACTGATCATAATGTGGCTTCTCGCCATAAAGGACTTCATATGGGGACCGACCGTGAAAAAACATCAGTCGGAGTACGATTGATGAGATGAGTTGCAGTCATCACAGCTTCTCCCCAAAACTTAATAGGTAAGCCTCCTTGAAAAAACAAAGCACGCGATACGTTAAGGATGTGTCTGTGTTTTCTTTCGACACGACCGTTTTGCTGTAGAGTATCAACGCAAGAGGTTTGATGAATAATGCCATTTTCACGAAAGAAACGCGAAAGGCACATAAACTTTGTACCATTATCGCTTCAAAGTACTTTTATGTCTTTACCGAATTGTTTTGTTGCCATTGCACAAAAATTTTGCAGAACAGATCAAACTTCGGACTTCTCAAGAAGTAGGTAAGTCCATACAGCGCGTGAATAGTCGTCAACGATTGTTAAGAAATAAATTACTCCACGTGAAGCACGGGTTTGGTATGGACCCCAAACCTGACAATGGATCAAAGCAAAACAATCTTTTGATTTATGCAAACTTCCGAAGAAAACTTCTCTAGTCTACTTTGCCCTAAAACAAGTGTCACACGGATTATGGAAAACATGTTTATTTGAAGAGGAAAACATAGGTAAGGACGATAAAACTGAAAACGATGGATGTCCAAGCCTCTGGTGCCAACAACACTGATCAACCGAGCTAACAACTGAACTAGACACACGATGAACCCTTGCAGCCATAACATCCTTAAAATAGTAAACCCCATCTCGCTCTTCACTGGCTCCAATCAGGGTCCTCGTG
The DNA here is from genome assembly GCA_002933935.1 of Eutrema yunnanense. Lineage (NCBI taxonomy): Eukaryota > Viridiplantae > Streptophyta > Magnoliopsida > Brassicales > Brassicaceae > Eutrema > Eutrema yunnanense. The sequence continues at coordinate 136,358 of PKML01041539.1, read as the reverse complement.
AAACGATCCTGTAAAACACACCTCGTTCACTTAGAACTGCAAAACAGTTTGTGTGCCGTAATAGCTTCGAAACCGAGATTAATGAGCAAATTCGATTAAGCACAAACAACACGTTCTCAAGGGTAATCTGATCGGATAACGGGAAGACACCCATATGAGTAGAAAATGTTCTATTTCCATCCGTAAAACCAATAGGACAGGGAGGTATACTCGATGTATTTCAGAGTAAAGAAAAATTTTCCGTCATATGGTGAGAAGCTCATGTGTCTAGGATCAAATAAACATGACGAGGCTTACCATTAAGACGATCAGATGAAGGATTCAATTTCTCATTGATCATCTAGGACAGAGCACTCCACTGTTCCTAAGTAAACCCTGGAAACGATGATGAATTAGATGTGGTTGCGTGAGCGTTCGTTACTTGTACCCCATGATTTTTGATGCGATCTGAAGTATAAGAACCATGTCCTCCTTGACCACTTCCTCGACTAGCGCCTCTGTTTTCTCTACCACCACCTCTGTTTTGTGATCTCTCCTCCCAACATGGCGGGAAACCCACCAACTGCCAACAATTCTCTTTAGTATGACCACTCCTGCCACAATGAGCACATTGAGAGCCACACTGATCTTGCCCTCTGGAACCAGAAGACGAATGTGAGACCGTCTGTTGAAAAGATAAGTCTCGTTTGGCAACAAAACCTACTGCGTTCTGTTGCGATTCACGTTCCTTGGCGGAATTCAAACGTTGCTCCTCACAAACCACCTTTGCATAAATCTCACCAATGTTTGTAGATGCACCTGATGCGATGATAGCTTGACACATACCACCGAATCGAGCTTCATCTAACCCCATCACGAACTGATGCATCTTTTCTTCTTCACGTTCCTTCTCATACTCAGGAGCAGCACTACACGTACAAGTAGGAAGTGGCTTGTACATGTCGAGTTCCTTCCAAATCTTTGACAATCGTGCGTAGTAATCGATCACTTCGTCACCATTCTGTCGGCACACTGCTAAATTCTGTTTCAAGTGGTGTACACGCACCTTGTTTCCCACTAAGAAACGCTTCTTAAGATTTTCCCACAACTTGTGAGAATCCGTGATAAACGTCACCGTTGATCGGACTCGCGGCTCAATTGATGTGTGAATCCACTCAACAATCATGGAGTTTACCGAAAGCCAAAGCTCGAGATTAGGATCGTGTGCTAGTGGCTTCGGTATGGTTCCTTCAATGAAACCTAGTTTCCGTTTCGCACGAAGAGCATTGGCCATCTCTCCCGACCACTCATTGTAGTTTTCTTCAGTTAACATCACTGATGTAATTAGAGCACCAGGGTTGTCCGAGCTATACAAGGAGTAGGGCGTGACAGCTTCAGTGTTGCGATTTTCCGTAGTTCTGCTCTTGGTAGCGGAATGCTCATCACCATCAACCATGACTTAAAGTTGGTTCGAACTTCGAACACAAACATGGGAGCTATGTCGAACTTCGCGATAGCAAAAGAAGAGAGCGGTGTTTAGGTCTCAGAACGATTTTGCTGTGATACCATGTAAAGATAAGTAAGACTTGTGAATATTGTGTTATTGATTTCAACGGCGTACACACCGTATATATACAAGACACAAACTCTAGAAGCATTTGATGGCCAAGCTATACAAACCGTCATAATAAGGCACAATACTAATTGTTTAGTCCAACTACTTAATATTATTAGAACTGCGAATTCATGATGCTTCTGTAGCTGCATCCGCTGCATTTGTTACACCTGATGTATTTGCTGCACATGCATCTGCTGTATTTACTACAGCACAACTCCCTAATAAACCACCAATTCGACACTTGAGAGACCTTATATTCCTCGTATCTTTTTCTTTTACCATGATGACCTGGACATTAGATAATTGTGAATCCTTCCATGTCGAGTATTTGTTGACTACATAATTTATGATATCTAGGGGTTTAGATTGAGCCCTTTGAAACACAATTTTATTTCTAATTTTCCATGTGAACCACAAAATCTACGGGTAATAATCGATGTCATCGTTAAGAGTTTTTCTATTTGGGACTTTCTAAAAAGGTAGTTCATAACTGTATAAATTGAACCCGTTAGAAAGCTATCTTGTATCAACAAGATCGACGATAAAGCTCATGTTTAAAAGGAGGGTGAACATTCGAAAAATACATGATTAATTATTTCCTCCTTAGTGCCACACCTCATAAATATATTATTACGTACAATTATTCTTTAGCGTAATAATTTGGGTTAACGGCCAATAAACCCAAAAATAAGTTGCCACATAAAAAACAAACAATTGCCACATTTTTTTTTAATTTTAAAAAACTTCGAATTTTCATGTCTGAGCTTTTAGAGCCTTATGACTTGGAGTCTTCAAAATGGTTGGAAAATTTTCTCCATAGTCTAAACTTTCGAGTATCCTATTTTATTATATGTTTCCTGGATTTTGTATGATGCCATAATAGGTGATATAGTTTATATGTTTGGTTATTCACAAGCTTATATGTTATCAGTAGTTTAAACCATAATATCATTGTTTTCAAGATTATCCATTTTGATGATACAACAACATTCTCTTATATTAATTAAAGTAACTTTTTAAAAAAGAACATTAATTTCTCTTAAGCGGCTAATAGTCATGACCCTATTCGAATGAGTAGAAAAATCTTATACTCCCTCCGTTCACTTTATAGATCGTTTTAAGATTGATTTTTTTGTTTCAAATTAATTGTCGTTTTCGATTTTTAATGCAGAATTTTAGATAAAAATTCAGTTTTGTCGATTCCAGAAAATAGGTTATTTGATAAAAAAAAAAAAAAAAAAAAATGTTATGGTTGAAGTCTTGTTTCCTTGATACTGAGTATTGATGTATACTGAACCGTTGATATTCTCACCATTTGTATATATGTTAGATATTATTAAACATACAAGATATATCTATGAAAAGAAATTATCTTACGCGACATGAGATAACGTGCGAACGCACACGTTTACGAACACTCTTCCTCATAGTAAATAGTTGCAATATATGTTTGTTTTGCCTAAAAGTGTCATTATACTCTCAATTTTCCTATATTTTGTTTCTGTTAATATGACCATCCATCTCTCGATGTCCTTAGTGAAAAATCCGACGAAAATAAAAAATAAATATATGTTTTATTCATTTTTGTTTTGTTTTGTCTCTCTAGTTTAATTACACAACCATGTGTATCCAAACTTTTTAATTTCTAACGCCAAATCTATACTCCATTCGTTCCAGAATAAGTGATACTAGGATTTAACCCGCGCTAATTATAGCGCGGAGTAATTTTTTTAAAGAAATTGTTTTGAAATTTAAGAAAAATTGCTTTTATCTGAATTTTACAATATAGCTAACTAATGATTATAGATAAAGCTATCAATTTGTAATAATTTGTCTATTTAACCCGTTTTGCAGTGAACTCAAATATTATTCGGGCTAACCCGTAAAAACTTATAATCTTGAAAACATAACTCTAATATACACCGTTAAATGACTCTTGTTTTTGTGGTTAGTTTACGAACTCTTAAAAAATAGTTTTAATGTGTAACTTTTTATAAAATTAGTAAAATATTTTTTAATTTTTGTTTTGATATGTATTCAAATAAAATATAATAAATTATAGTGAAAAATACAGCAAGATTTTGAATAGACTTTTTTTTGAATATATATGAATTGATTATTATTTTAAAATATATAGTATTAAAAATAATTAAGAAATTAAATAAGAAATCACTTATTTAATGCAAAATATATATTTTCTATATCCTAATCAATAATTTTAAAAGACTATTATATCCTTTCCTATTTCAATTATTCTTTGTTATTTGTAATGGAATTTTATGTAATAACTTACAAAACAAAGTTTATTTTTAAAAACGTCTTCTTAAATAATATTATAGAGATTTTAGGAAAAGAAATCGTCTCAAATTATATCATGTTTTCAATGTTCATTGCAAATTTTATCATTTTCGACTATGTTGGTTCATGTCAGGGTTCGAGTCTCCCTAACTGTGGAATTATCAAATTAACTCTTGACTAAGTGGGGCATTAAAAATGGGTTGTGTCACTCCCTTTAGGAAGATTAGTCTGTGCCTGTTAAGGGTATGGAATTACTTCCGAGTCTAATCCAAAAAAAAAAAAAAAAAAATTATTTTTACTTCCGAGTATTTTTCTTATGACCATTTGTATTATATAGTTTGTTTTATTATTGGTTGAATTGTGTTTAATTAGATAATAAATTATGTTTTTATTTAGAAAAGTAAATAAATGTTTTTGGGCTAAAGGGGTTAGTCTAGGACAACCGATTCCTGGTTGTGGATCATCTTTGGGCTACAATTAGCAGGCTATGGATACACGTAGTTGTAGCCATACCCTTCACGTACCATAAATAGATCAGATTCCCATCCCAAGACGGCGTGGTAGAGAGTCTAGAGACTAGAGATCCACAGAAGCCATGATACATCATTTTTGATGCTAAGTCACCAATAGTAACACTACCCTATAGCCATGGGCAATAGCAATTACAACATGTCGGTGAAGAGATTGAGAAATATCGGTGTTCATTGTCTGTAAGTAAACCCTAACCATCCCTCAAGAGGAAGATGAATTTGCATAGACCAAGTGATCAACAAGGAGATGCATAAGCTATACGAAGCCAAATTTAAAAGGCAGGTTCATTATCCAGAGTGGTTGCCGAACGTTGCCGTGGTTCATTAGAAAAATGGCAAGTGAAGGATTTGCATAGATTTCCCAGGCATGTACTTAAGACACTTTTTCATTTACACACATCGATAAATTGGTAGATGCTACCGTCATACACGAACTCTTAAGTTTCATGAATACTTTCTTTAGATACAAGTAGATCCATTTGAACCTGGGAGATTAAGAGAAAACAACCTATGTCAACTCGTAAGGAACCAGTTGTACAAAATGATGTCTTTCGGACTAACACTACAAGAAAACTGCCGTTTTACAACTAAGGTAATCGTCGTAAATCGGTCGTAAAACATGATTTACGACGGATTACCGACGAATGACAATTCGTCGTAATATGATCGTCGTTAATCGGAAATCGTCGTAAATTGGTCGTAAAGTTAAGGAGGCCTATAAAGCGTCGTAAAATCGTCGTATATTATTCGTCATAAAATCGATGTAAACTTACATCGATTTTACGACGAATTTATTACATCGATTTTACATCGATATTACGATGAAGCAGTAAATCAATTTTACATCGAATTATACAATTTTTTTTTCGATAATTCGTCGTAAAATCGTCGTAATATGATGAAAAATTACATAGATTTTACATCGAATTATACAATTCCTGTTTTGATAATACGTCGTAAATTCGTCGTAAACGGTGGCTGTAAATACGTTGGTAATTCGATGTAAATTATTCGATNGGTGAATGGCTGAAGCAATTTTTTTTTTCGATTCTCTCTCCTCGACCTCGTCTCTTCTCTGCTTTTTCGATTGTTCCCGGCGGAAACCTTTTCCCGTGGAAAACGATAAGCAAGATAATGTTAATGTCGATCTTGGATCACCAATCACTCCGCTTCATACTCGCCCGAGTGGACTCACCTCTGATTCCGTTTTGAATGGGATCCACCTGCAGTTCAAGCAAACCTGATTCCGGTCGATCACCGATTGAGCAAATGGATCGGCGATTGAGCGATGGAGTAGGAAATGGATCTCTTGGCCGATCAGCAAATGGATCGGCGATTGAGCAGCAAATCGATGGAGCAGTTCTCTCAAGTTAATGTCGTCACTAACTTAAATTGCCGTAATGCTCTCTGTATTGAAAGATGATAATCGATTCACTGATTGCGTAATGATATTTTGGAAAATTCCACTGAGCTTCTCCACTCTCTCCATCCTCCTCTTGTGACTAAGGTCGCTTTTGAGCTCGGAATTTAATAAGGATGAAGTACGTTTAGTGTGGGTGATGTTCCTTTCTCTTACATGAAAAGTTTCAATAGAGCGTTTGATACTGTGTTTTGTCTCTGATGTTTGATCTCTAATCTTTGGAGTAGCATGCATACATGACAGTTAACCAATGCTATTCATGCGGTATGGCTGGTGTTTCATTGTCGAAAATTTTGAATATATCTCAATTTTATATGTCCAATAGTGAATATATCTCATTGTCTAATTTTTTTTTTCTTTCTCAGGGAGCCTCGTGGTGGAAGAAGTTTGCTCTTTGATGGCATTGAAGAGGGAGGAAGCAGAGCTGCTTCTTCTTACTTGTTCATCTCTTACAAGGGAGCTTCGTGGTGGAAGAAAGTCTGTTCCTAACTCTGTCTTGTTCAAAAGAACTTGGATGTTTCTTCTCTCTACTTGCTTATTACAGCTGATGACTGAAATCAGCGGTGAAAAGTGTAAGCGATGCGGGATCTATGAGCAAGGCAGCCTTGTATCAGACAGAGAGTTTGATGAATGGGAGCTTTGTCCTTCTGATTTCTCTGCTAGCCAAATATATATGCACTCTAAGGAAAAGGAGATGAATGCTACTTTCGTCTGCCACGGTTGTGCCAAGCTCGAATCCGGTGAGTAAAAACTAATTCATGCATTTGTGTTTCCTGTCTATAGAAACGATATGATGATCTAAGTACAATATATGGCTTGAATGTAGTATATGCCGAAGCAAAGACGAGTTCTAGTTCAAAAGGGGAAGGAGATAATGGGTCAACAGTTGCGATATGGATGACATTGGAATCGATCTTCCTAATGCACCAAACAACTTTGGTGAAGATGATTCTGGCTGGTGGTGTGGATTTCAAATTGGTTAGAGAAGTATGTGATAAATGCTTGTATGAACTATTATGTGTTTTGTTGTATGAACTTTGATGTGTTCTTTGAATAAATAATTTATCAAAATTTTAATTTTTTTTTAAGAACCTCTAATGAGGTTCACCATTGGAGGTGAAAAAAATGAGGGGTTCTAAATTTTTTAAATAATCATAATTTATTATTGAAAATTTGCTAAGAACCCCATCATGGGGTTCACCAATGGAGATGCTCTAATATAACTGGTTGACTATTACATAAAGATATGATTGTTTCCTGACATGTGAATTAATTCTTTAGGTCAAACATAAAGAAGAACTATATTCAAGTCCAACTAATATTCGATTAAAGACAATGATTTTTAGAGTATATGCAATATATAGCAATGGATAAAACAGAAATTAGGAATCTAACAATTGCAACTATTCATCATCACTGTTCATGACGAACAAGACCAAAACATCCCTACTATGATCTCCTACAAACTACGAATGATGACAAAAAAAAATTATGGTTCTCGCAGGAGTTGTGTCAGACAATCTTTAATGTTGAATTTTGGTGACCTTTCGGTTTTCCTCTACTCTTCTTTTAAAATTGATAGAGAGAGAAGATTTTTTTGCAGATATCAGAAAAATTTGTTTTCGTGACCTTTCGGTTTTCCTCTTCAAGTCATTATTTTGGCTTTTCCTCTTCAAGTCTTTATCAAATTTCTTCCACATCTCTATCATTATCTCTTTCTGTAAACCTAAAGCGGCGGCGAGTAAATCTCCACAAACCCTAAACTCGGTGAAATCCAAAAAGGTAATGAATACTTGTTTTAGAAAATTTCTCAAATGTTACTGTCAATTATCCGATTACATC
>PKML01041539.1:38029-124424 GCA_002933935.1 Eutrema yunnanense | reverse complement strand
GTTGCTTGAGTTCTTTCAAAACCCTCTCCATGTTGATACCAAACATAATATTGCGGCATAAATCCTCTATTTAGTAAATGCTTCCACACCGTCTCAATAAACATATATCTCGTATTCTTGCATTTACGACAAGGACAGAACATCTTACCACTTTCCAGGGTTGTTTGCATATTTCCGGCCTGATACATGAATATTTCAAGCCCTTCTTTGAATTCTTCCGTCAAATCTCCCTCTGAATCCTTTTGCGTATACATCCATTTTCGTAGTTCGTATATAGACATTTATAGTGTTTTTTTTTTTTGATTCTGTTTTTTTTTTTTTTTTGATTCTTTCGTTTGAACTTAGTCTGTATTTATAGAAATTTTTTCAGAATTACCAACGATTTTCCGACGTATTTACAACGATTTTTACGATGTAAATTCGATGTAAATTTGGTAGGTGGACCTATTAAAAACGTGGTTTACCTAACTGGCAACATGCGACGTCAAATCGTCGTAATATCGACGTAATATACAGAAGATATATTCGTCGTAAAATCGATGTAAATTTACGACGGTATTACGACGATTTATGTTGTCGTCGTAACATCGTCGTAAACGAATCGTAATTTTACATCGATTTTACGACGACACATATTTACGACGATTTTACATCGAACACATATTTCGTCGTAAATTCGTCGTAATTTAGTCGTAAAGTTACATCGATTTAAAACGGTCGTAAATTTTCGTTGGAAATAGACAGTTTTCTTGTAGTGTAAAGAATGTGGGGGCGTAATACCAGCGGTGGACTAATAGCATGCTCAAAAACAATTTTGGAACACCATAGAAGTATACGTCAAGGACATGTTAGTGAAGTTGGTCAAGGCGACCGAACATCTGACCCACCTAGAGGAATGTTTCGAGACCTTCTGGAAGTTTAAAATGAAATTGAATTCTAGTAAATGCTCTTTTAGCGTAGCGTACGTCTGGAAGATTCTTGGACGTACATCCTCACCAACCAAGGAAGCGAAGAACCCCGATAAAATAAAGGGTGGATTACTATAGTAACTTTTATTTCTAGTATTATTATTAGTTTGACATACATTTATTTTTATTACTAAACTAACCTAATTTTTTCCATATTACCCAGCATGTTTTTATGGCCTTTGTTGAAAAAAAAATAATTACAAAACTGCCATTACTATTCATTTGCCACGTAGGCAGAAGTTGATTGAACAAGTCTACCGTTCTTTGACGGTAGACTTGTTTGATGTTGGTCAACTCAAATTTTGGTCCGTAGATTTTTTTGATGGATGGTAGATTTGTTTGAAAGTTGGTAGATTTATAAAATTTTGATACACTTAATTTGGTAGACTTATTTTTACGACGCGGTAGATATATTTATTTTTGGTAGATATATTGTCAATGATGGTAGATTTGTTTATGAGTTGGTAGACTTTACGACCAACCCATTGACTTTTGACTTTTTTGGTAGATTTATCAACAATGGTGGTAGATTAATATTACAAAACGGTAGACTTATTTACTGTGGTGGTAGATTTAATCAAAGTGAATTATTTTTTCGTTACGGTAGATTTGTTGCTTTGACGGTAGATTTGTATTGCCAACGGTAGATTTTTATTGCGTTGGTAGATTTATATATAATAGCGGTAGATTTAAAACTGTGTAAAATCTTGGTTACTTTGTTTTGTAATGGTGGTAGATTTAATATTAGTGACGGTAAATTTAAAAAAAATGGTATATTTGTTTGTTATGGTGGTAGATATAAAAACGTCTAACATCTCATTAACTATGGTGGTAGATTTAATATTAATGACGGTAGATTTAAAATTATTTGGTAGGTTTATTTATAATGGCGGTAGATTTAGTAATTGTTTTGGTATTTACTCAGATAACCTTCAGTTGGTAGATTTATTTGTAATGTTATGGTAGACTTTTTTTTTACCGTAGATTTATAGACATTGTTTGGTGGTAGACATTTGACTTTTTCCAGAATGAAAAATGACGTTTTTGCCCTACACTAAATCTCAGATTTACGAAAGAACCAGACACCCAAATATGCTAAGTACGAGAATTTTTTAGTGTTTGATGGTAGATTTATTGTAATGCTGGTAGATTTATTTTGTTAAATATTTTTTTATAGGGTTAACGTTTCATTTCATCAAGCGCATGGGGAGCCGCCTTTAGCCGTGTCGTTGCCTTGGCCGAAGACGTTGGCTCCGGGAAGCATATCTGGTGGAAGACGGCGGTGGAGCGGTGGGGAACAACGCCGGAGATGCACTCACAAATCATTGAAATCCGTTGGCGAAGGAAAGAGATTATGTGTTTGGTTTTGCAACACTTATTGTGTTTTTGGTTAAGGTTCCATGAAGAGTTGTTTACGTTTCTTTCAAACTATTGGTATTGCTAATGTTATGTATGAAAGTAGTATATTCAAGTATTGTGATAATAAACACCATATAGAATTTGTAAGTTATAATTATATGTGGTTCATGTGTTTTTGTTTTAAATCTCACTAATTTTGGTTATACATACTAAGCAAATATTAAACTAAATAAAGTTACTGATTTCGTCACACACCTTTGAAAATCATCGTCGACTGTCTTATAATAATCAATTCAAAAACAAATATACCATCATTTAGAATTCAATTATCATTTGTACAAATTCAAAAACAAACCAACCAAATCGAAATCTCCCATTAATTATACTCGTAGAAGAATACGTTGAATCAAAGACGGAAATGTCGCCGGAGACTCGGCCGCCGTCGTGAAACCCAGGAACCTGTCGGAGATAGCATCAATTTAACACTATCAATTGAAAATAGACCATATGCAACAAGTCTGCCATAACGTTTTAACATTTTAAACAAGTCTACCAGAATGTTTTAACAAGTTTACCAGAACGTTAAACAAGTCTACCAAAACGTTTTAAATAAGTCTACAACTACGTATTAAACAAGTCTACCATTATTAGCGGAATTTTGTTGCCAGAATCAATGACCGTGGGGAACGCCGGAGTCGGAGTCGGAGTATATCTCGCCGGAGAAGACGAGAGGTTACGAACGTTTTAAACAAGTCTACCAGAACGTTTTAAAATAGTCTACCAGAATGTTTTAAATAAGTCTACCAGAACATATTAAACAAGTCTACCGTAACGTTTTAAACAAGTCTACCGTAACGGATTAAACAAGTCTACCATAATGGATTAAACAAGTCTACCAAAACGATTTAAACAAGTCAAGCAGAACGTTTTAAATAAGTCTACCACTATTAGCGAAATTTCGTCGAACAAGTGGTGTGCATACCTCATGAAGCCGTATATCAACAAAAAAACGAGGATTTTCTCTTCTTTCACTTGGAACTCGCGTCGCCCCTCCGTACGTCGCCTAAAGAACGACCAAACGACGCCGGATCTCGTCGCCCTCGGAAGGAACTCGCCGAAAAAGATGAAAAAACTCATGAGAAAAAAAAGTTCCTCACCTACTCGTCGCCGGAATCAATGGCCGTGAGGCTGGAACGCCGGATTCGGAGTATATCTCGCCAGAGAAGACGAGAGGTTAAGAATATTTTAAACAAGTCTACCAGACGTTTTAAACAAGTCTACTATAACGTTTTAAATAAGTCTACCATAACGTTTTAAACAAGTTTACCAGAACGTTTTAAACAAGTCTATCACTACATATTAAACAAGTCTACCACTATTAGTGGAATTTCGTCGAACAAGTGGTGTGCATACCTCATGAAGCCGCATATCAACAAAAAAATGAGGGTTTTCTCTCCTTTCACCACGAACTCACGCTGCCCCTCCGCACGTCGCCTCAAGAATGACCAAACGACGCCGGTTTCGAGCCGCCGGAGTCGCCGAGAAGATGAGAGGGCTCGCCGGATTCAAGAAAACAAGAGGTTTCGAGAAGACAAGAGGGCTCGCCGGAGTCGCCGTTTCTGTTGCCGTATCTCTCGCCGGAATCGTGGTTGAGAGAAGAGAGAGAGAGAGAGAGAGAGAGAGAGAGAGAGAGAGAGAGAGAGAGAGAGAGAGAGAGAGAGAGAGAGAGAAGAAGAGAGAGAGAGAAGTCGTGAAATAAGAGAGAAAAAAATTTGTTTTAAAAAAAATAAATAAATAATGGTATTTCCGTAATATAATACAACATATGGATAAAATGGACATTGACCAAAAAAGTAAAGTTAGTTGAGTTTGGTAGACTTATTGGAAGTTAGTCTAGTAATATAACCATATAGTAAGGTTAGGTGGATGAATTAACTCTAAAATAAAATCAACAAAAGGGCAGGCGCCGCCAAGACATGCACATAAAAATATACCAAAACTTGCAATTGACGATAGTGGCGCTAAACAATTTCATCTCGTGGTTATAAGACAAAGCGCAACCTTTTTCAAACTCTGAATATAGAAACGTTTCAAGCGGACCACATGGTATGAAGAAGAGCTAGAACAATGTGAAAAAGCAAAGAAATTCTCCAAAAACATATTTTAAACGAACCCCATGGAGTGAAGAAGAGCTAGAACAATTTAAAAAGCAAATAAATTTCCAAAAAACATATTTTAAAGTAGTAGCAAATCTCACCAAGATATAAAACGAACAAATGACGGAGATAAGACCAAAGAGAGAATATAAATTTATTTAGTCAAGAGATCCGGATCCGAGAGCGAGAAACTTGTAAATGCTCTCTTCTCTCTCCTCTAAAGGAGATTTCAAAATTCAATTTTCAAACCTAGATCTACGCCGACGGGGACACAAATCTCGTCGACGGAGGAGTTCTTTTCCCTTTCCTTCACACACATCGGCGGTTGTGGCGGATCTGGTGCAAGCCCTGATGGCGATGCTAGAGCTCGGTGCTTCTCACCGGATTTAGCGGCGACGCTCGAGGTGGAGGAGGAGCTCTTAGATCTGGACGGTGGTGCTGGTTGGAGGCCTTGAGGACGGGTCGCCGGACACCTCGTACTTAGATCGAAGACTCTCCTTCGTTCGCTTCGAATCTGCCCTTGTCCGACGAGCTTTACTAGCTTGAAGACTCACTTCTCTTCTCGACATCGGAAGTTTTCTTTTTGTTCGTGGTGTACTATTCTAGCCTTGTGCTAAGCTTGTTGAAGACTGTTTTGGGAGTTTGAGCTTCGCTAGTTCAAGACCGCAGGCTCCTTTCATTCTCGACGGCTTATTTTTTCTGAGATTTCAAATTTCGAAACATCATTCCGACAACATTAAAGGATATCTGCTATCGGGTTTAATATCTAGCCAAGTGCTAAGACTTTTCAGCTCTACTCTCCAGTCATGGTGTTGTTACAGATCTTCAGTTATCTAGGAGAAAATTAACTTTCCTCATCAGCTTCATCCGACAACCACATCGACAATTAGCTCCAGCTTCAAGCTTTAATTCCAAGCTTGGATTCCCCATTCTAGCTTTTTGCTAAGATTGTGATCATTTCTCCTTCTTATTTCAAGAAAGCGAAAGAAATAATTTCCACTCAAAGCCATTCAAAGACGAAGAGATGCGTACTTCGATTTCAACAATCTCTAGCTTTATGCTAAGTTCTTTGCTTGCTACTTAGACTGTTCCTTGTGTCGATTAAAAAAAAAAAAAAAAAAAAAGAGAGATTCTAAATCGAACTTAAGTGAACGAGTTTAGAAAAAGTCTTACTCGACTTAAGTCTTTAATCTGTATAGCCGTTATTCGGAGGCTATAGTACAAAAGTCTAACCAAAATCTAAGCATGAACGCCATCGGTTGGAATTGCTTGGGGGTCGGTTCTGATCTGACAAAAGAGCACCTAGAAAAACTTTACAAATGTTTTCGACCGAGCTTTCTATTTTTGTCGGAGACAAAAAATAGTCGTTACATTCTGCAGAACATACAAGTTTATTTTGGATACGACCATGTTTTTACAGTTGAGCCGAGAGGCCGAAGCGGAGGATTAGCATTTTTTTATATGGAGGAGCCGAAAGTTACAATTGTTTATTCGGATGATCGCATGATTGATATTGTGTCTACATTGGAAGGTCATAAAGATTTTATGACCTTTGTGTATGGAGATCCGGTTGTAAAAAACCGAGAACGAGTTTGGGAAAGACTTACGAGGATCAGTCTAAATCGACGAGATGCATGGTTTATGATCGGAGATTTTAACGAAATTATGGGCAACCATGAGAAACGGGGAGGACAAAAGAGATCAGAAAACTCATTTATACCGTTTCGTACTATGCTCGAAGATTGCGGAATGTTAGATTTCCCATATAAGGGTAACTCATTCTCATGGGTGGGAAAGCGTTGATCCGGAAAAGTAAAATGCCGATTGGATCGGGCGGTAGCTAACGAGGAAGGGCAATATCTCTTCTCCCACACTTATGTGGAGTATCTTAAACTATGGGGATCAGACCACCGACCTGTCCTAGCTCGAATCCAAGCAAGACCTCAAAACAAGAAAAAGTCTTTTAGATTTGATAAGAGATGGATAGGGAAACCCGGTCTTAAAGAAGCAGTAATCTCGGGATGGGGCCTTTTTTATGGTGTTCCACGTCGGGACATCCATCAAAAAATAGCCTCATGTCGTAGTAATATCTCCAGTTGGAAGAAGACCCTCCCTACAAACACGGAAAAACTCATTGAAGAGTTGAAAGATCAATTAGACAGAGCCCAAGATGACGAGAATACTACCCTAGAAGAGATCGAAGAAATCAGAAGACAACTTTGTACGGCCTTTCGTGAGGAGGAACAATTTTGGCTGCAAAAAAGCCGAAACCTTTGGCACACAAAAGGAGATAGAAATACAAAGTTTTACCATGCCATTACTAAACAGAGACGGACTCGAAACCGCATAATTTGCCTTAAAGATCGGAATGGAAAATGGGTCGAGAACGCATATGGTATTGAAAGAATTGCAACTAATTATTTCCAAGAACTTTTTACCACCTCACAGCCCTCAGACCCCGAGGTTTCACTCCGGTATATTACCGAGAAAGTTTCAGCATCTACGAATCATGAACTAGTCTTGGATCCATCAGAAGACGAAATAAAAGCAGCCATATTCGACATTAACCCGGATAAAGCCTCGGGACCAGATGGGATGACGAGTAGATTTTATCAAAGATTCTGGCAAGTCATAAGCCAAGACATAGTCAAATTGGTTAAGGACTTCTTTGCGACGGGTCACTTTGACCCTAGACTTAACCAGACAAACATTTGCCTCATTCCTAAAAAAGAGAGACCAAGAGCAATGGCTGAGTTCAGGCCGATTAGCTTGTGCAACGTGAGCTATAAAATTATTTCCAAACTTCTTTGCAAAAGACTAAAAAACGCCCTCCCAATTTAATCTCGGAGACTCAATCGGCTTTTATGGCTAGGCGTTTGATAACAGATAACATTCTACTCGCACAGGAAAATTTCCATGCACTTCGTATGAACTCCAGCTGCAGATCAAAATTTATGGCCATAAAGACGGATATGAGCAAAGCATACGACCGTGTGGAATGGAAATTCTTGGAAGCTCTTCTACTGAAGTTGGGATTCGCGGAAAAATGGGTTAAACTGATGATGTTCTGCATCTCCTCGGTCTCATATCAGGTTCTCATAAATGGGGAAGCGAAAGGAAGAATAAAACCATCTAGAGGACTTCGGCAAGGAGACCCCTTATCACCATTCCTATTCATCTTATGCACTGAGGCACTTATCTCCCTCCTAAAGGGAGCGGAAGAAGAATATCGCATTACAGGTTTGCGAGTTGCGAGAGCCAGCCCTCGGGTCTCCCACTTGTTGTTTGCTGATGATAGCCATTTCTTTTGCGAGGCGACCATCCGGCAAAGTGCCGAGATTTTTAAGATTATTAAGACTTATGGTGTTGCTTCGGGACAACAACTAAACATAGCTAAATCTTCCATAGTTTTTGGAGACAAAGTAGACCATAGGTTGCGTCGAGGCATAAAAAGAGCAATAGGTATCACTAACGAAGGAGGTGTGGGAATGTACTTGGGATTACCCGAACAAATTTGTGGATCAAAAAAGAAAGTCTTTGCGTTTGTTCAAGATCGACTCAATAATCGGGTCAATTCTTGGTCGGCGCAACTCCTTTCCAAGGCCGAGAAAGAGGTCCAAATCAAATCTGTAGCACAAACAATTCCGACATATGTCATCTCATGTTTTCAACTCCCTCAATGCATAACCGACAAATTGAGAAGTGCTATCTCAAACTTTTGGTGGAGCTCTAAGCAAAATAGCAGAGGAATACATTGGATAGCATGGGACAAGATTTGTGTTCCCCAGGAATTGGGAGGGTTGGGATTTCGAGACCTTCAAGATTTCAACCTTGCTCTGCTAGCAAAGCAATTGTGGCGCCTAATTCAGAATCCTTCATCTCTACTGGCGCGGGTACTTCGAGGTCGATGTTATAGACAATTTGACCCGCTTGTAGACCGGAACGCTCACTCCCCTTCCTACGGGTGGCGTAATATTATGGCTGCAAAACCTCTCCTTAAACTTGGATTGAGGAAGACTATAGGGTCGGGGTTCAACACAAAGGTTTGGAGTGAACCCTGGATCCCAGATATTCCGCATCGGCCCGCGAGAGAATCCGCACAAGTCCGGTATATAAATCCTCAACTTCGTGTCTATACTTTCATCAGGCAAGATACGAGAGAGTGGAATATACCCCTTCTGCGAGACCATTTCCAACCCGAGGACATCCCTCTTATCATAGGGTTAAGACCTAGTCGACATTCAATTCTACCCAAGATGGGTACGCATTGAGCCATACAAAGTCGGGTTGTTATACAGTAAAATCCGGTTATGATCTGATAAGGAAGACAAATATTATTCAGGAATCAAATGAAGTGAGAGAACCAAGCATTACGTGTCTTCTGAGCCATGTGTGGAAGGTCCGTACGACCGGAAAATTAAGACATTTTATGTGGCAGGCCTTGTCTGGATGTGTGGCAACGTGTGAGCGTCTTACCTACAGGCACATGGGCACCGATAAAAGTTGTCCTAGGTGTGGAGCTCCTGAGGAAACGATTAACCATCTTCTTTTTGAATGCCCTCCAGCTTTACAAGTATGGGCTATTTCGGACTATCCATCCCTTCCGGTTTTTTTTCCCGAGTACATCTATTTTCCGAAATATGGATTTCCTATTTTGGCGAACTAAAGAAGTAGGTCTTTCTGACCCTCGAAAAGACATATATCCTTGGATCATATGGTACATATGGAAAGCAAGGAACGACAAAGTGTTCAACGGGAAAGAAATTTCTCCGGAGGATACTTTCCAGCTCGCTATTGTGGAAGCGGAAAGTTGGAGGATCGCAAACCAAAAGGAATGCGAAGAAGAGATAGAAGGCCTACCAAGACAAGATGAATCGAGAGTCTCCCATTTGGCCCTTCGAAACCCAACATGCCAGATCGATGCTTCCTGGATTGATCATGGCCTTGTTAGTGGTTTAGGGTGGAGTCATAGGGATCACATGAGACGAGAGATCTTCGGTTTGCAAGGATGCCGCAGAAGCCTCTCGGCATTACATGCTGAGATGGATGGACTCCTTTGGGCTATGCTATGTCTAAAGGAAAAACATATATCATCGATGCATTTTGAGACGGACTGTTCAGATTTGGTGAAGATGATCGAGAACCCGATAGACTGGCCAGCGTTTATTTCGGAACTAGACTCCTTTTATGTCTTTAGAGCGTCATTTATTAATTTTAGTTTATCTTTTATTTCACGAGTATCGAATGTATGTGCCGATTCTCTTGCAAAAAGAGTTCGAGTACGAGGTTTTTTATTTTCTCATGTAAGTCAGACGGAGCCGATAAGGGATAATAACCTTCTCGGCCAAACTTGATTTAATAAAATGAGTAGTTGACAAAAAAAAAAAAAAAAAAAANAAAAAAAAAAAAAAAAAAAAAAAAACCAAAGAGAGAATAAATCAAACAAAGATCATAAAGTAGAGCTTGTTTAAGTTTACTACTGTAAAGCATAAAAATAAAAAGATTGTAGACTCTTAAGCCCAGTTTTTTCTAGCCCATACAAAAGGAGCTAAAGAAGAACCAAACTGGACTGGGAATGCTCAACCAGACAATAGTACCGTATTGACCGTCATTCCTCAGGTGTCGATAGAGATGTCCTCAGACCACACATGCATCTGTCATCCGCTAGGGTTTTTAATCGAACATATTTAATGAGATCCTGGATTTTGGTTGTAATCGTGATCCGCTGTGCTCCGTATAGATTATTATTTTTTTGATATGTATCCGTAATTTTTGGATATTCGATGTTTGGATATCTGCCAAAATTCGGATATCTAGCAGGATATTCGATCCGCAAATTTTTTTAACTAATTATAAAAATTCAAAAGTAAATATTTTTTTTTTAAAAAAATCAACATAAAAAGAGCAATATTTCATTAAAAAAAAAAACAAAAAAATCTTAACTTGTCAAACTTTGATATATATATACTAATCAATTTGATAATCATAAATTCATAAAATTTACATATAGATATAATAGTTATACAATTTTATATATATATATATATATATATATTTATGAATTTATGATTATCAAATATATATATGTATATGTAGTTATATCGGAGCGGATATCCGCCTTTTAAATTGTTGGTATTTGTGATTTAATTTATTTTTAATAGATATTGAATTTTAGTACTCCCTCTGTTCTATATTAAGTGATGTTTAAGGTTTTTGCACACATATTAATGATTCATTTAATTTTTATTTTTTATATACTAAAAACATCATTTATTGTACATTTAAACACAATTCAACCAATAAAAAAACAATCTGCAAAATATAAAGAGTCAAAAACATTTAAAAAAAACTACTCCCTCTGTTTCTTTTAAATTGTCATTTTAGGATTTTAATTTTGTTTCATTTTAAGTGTCGTTTTACATTTTCAATGCATATTTTTAATAAATTTTCCACTTTTATCCCTATTTTCCAGTTTATTAATGAGTGTGAACACATTATATAGTGCATTAATAAGGGGCAAAACAAAGAATTGTATTGTTTTATTAATATGCGTGAAAAAACCTTAAACGACACTTAAAAAGAAACGGAGAGAATATTTAATTTTGTTTTGATTTGTGAGAACATCACTTATTTGAAAACAAAAAAAAAATCTCTAAAACATCACTTATTATAAAACGGAGGAAGTATTTGCTTTGTTTCGTTGAGTTACGGATATCTAAATTTTAGAAATCGAATCGCAACGGATAATAGAGCGAATCAAATCTAACGGATATTTTGCCCTATAGACGATATATCTCTCAATAGTAAACCTATTCATAAAACTTTAGATATGATAGACGAGAAATTTAATTTTGTACAGGCCATGTATCAGAATAATGTCCATATCATTTTAAAGTTTGGATGGTCCAACAACCAGTAATTTACTCGGGTATAAAAAACGCAAGATAACCAAAATCCCCCATTTTTGGTTATACCTTTTCCGAAATATTTATTTCTTAAATAGGAAATTTTAAAACTCGGTAAGAAAGGAAAATTAAAAAGGAAAAACTTTTCTATTGGCCACTGAGAGATATATACACCTTTAAAGCCTTCCCAGTCTCCCAGAAACCTCTCTCTTTTATGATTCCATTACATGTGTTTATATAATTGATTACCTTTGTATTTGTGTATATGAATGACGTTATAACCTCTCAAAACCAAAACAAAAAAAAAATCGAAAATCCCAACAAAACCCAGTTCTGAAATTCTTTAAGTCTTTCTTCTTGGTCGGTGTATAGAGAAGAAATTAACTAAGCATGGATTTGCAAAGAAGTATGTTGTTCTCGTGTTGGTTTCTTTCTCTTCTGATCATCGAAACGACATCGTATCGCGATAAACAGCTGTTCCAGCCGCTTGAAACGGAGAACGCAAACGCGATGACCGCGGTGATGGAGCGAGGGTTACAGACGCGGCGGCCGGAGCACAAGAACGCGTATGCGACGATGATGTACATGGGAACACCAAGGGACTACGAGTTCTACGTTGCGACACGTGTCTTGATCAGATCGCTCAAAGGCCTCCACGTGGACGCTGATATCGTCGTTATCGCCTCCCTCGACGTTCCTCTCAACTGGATTCACAGCCTGTAAGTGTCTCCTCGTCTTCTTCTTCTTTTCATCGCCGAAACGCTTCTCTCGTCTCGGACGCTGATATTATAATTTTCCCTACCTTATATGAATTATACAAATTTTCATTATAAGGAAAAGTATCCATTTTTTTAATAATTTTTTTATAACTATAATATAGAGGAGAACATGTAAGAACAGTTGTGCGGGAAACAGCATGAAAACAATTTTTAAAATTTTTAAATTTTGAAATTATTAGTATATTTAGATTAGAAGCAAAAGGGACAGCAGAATAATAAGAATAAAAACATAAAATAAAATCGAAATTGTCCGATCAAGACAGTCTTAGTTGCAGACGTGTTTCCATGACATTTTTAGATTTCTTGTCTTTTTTTGCTTTGTTTTAACTCTTTATTGTTGATAGAAAACATCTCAGCCATAAATTAAAATCAGAAAATGATTTTCTTTCAAACATAGAAGCTTACATTTAATGATTTTTTTCCTTCTTTTGTAAATGTTATTTATGTAAGAGTGCATCATATTCATACCACTTTTTTTTTTCAAATTTCAAAACTAACATGGGTTACGTGGAAATTTGGTGTTTTTTTCTTTCTTTTGCTACTGGAAATGTGTAATAAATAAATAATGGTGGATTGCTTGTTGATTTAAAATCCTAAGAGATAAGAAAAGATATTATTATTATTAAAAAGAGTAAATGGGGCTGTCAAGTGGCTTATTCTGGTAACTCAAAGTTTCAAACCTTTTAAATATTTTTTTGTTGGTTTTCCTTTTTCTGAAATTGAAAAAAAAAAATTTAAAATATGAAGAAAATATAATATTTATCAATACATATAGTATAAAATTACGAAAATTACGTCAAAAAATACAAGAAACTATTAATTAGTAGAATTCACTATATTGGGGGAATGTAGGGAAGCAGAGGACGGAGCTAAAGTAATGAGAGTAGAGAATCTAGAGAATCCATACAAGAAACAAACCAACTTCGACAATAGATTCAAGTTAAGTCTGAACAAGCTCTACGCTTGGTCTCTCTCTAACTATGACCGTGTCGTAATGCTCGACGTGGACAATCTCTTCCTTAAGAACACCGACGAGCTCTTCCAATGCGGATCATTCTGTGCTGTCTTCATCAACCCTTGTATCTTCCACACTGGCCTCTTTGTGTTGCAACCATCAATGGAGGTCTTTAGAGACATGATTCATGAGCTTGAAGTAAAGAGAGATAATCCTGATGGAGCTGATCAAGGCTTTCTTGTGAGCTACTTCTCCGATTTGCTCAATCAGCCTCTATTTCTTCCTACCGGTAACCGCACCACCGCGCTTACCGGACATTTTAGGCTTCCTTTGGGATATCAAATGGACGCCTCTTATTACTGTAAGTAACCACTAGTTTGTCTCTCCATTTAAATAACCCCAAAACATTTTGCTAAGCTTTGTATCTTTTTATTAGACCTTAAACTCAGATGGAACGTACCGTGTGGACCAAACAGTGTGATCACGTTCCCAGGAGCGGTTTGGTTAAAACCGTGGTACTGGTGGTCATGGCCTGTTCTTCCTTTAGGCCTCTCGTGGCACCACCAACGCCGCTACACCATAAGGTACGTTTTAATTTCACAGACCGAAACCCATGCTAATCCTCATAACATTGTTTGGGAGCCAGGTCTAATCCTCCTCTGTCATTGCAGTTACTCCGCGGAGATGCCTTGGGTCCTAATACAAGCAGTGTTCTACCTAGGGATCATACTAGTCACGCGTCTAGCGCGTGCCAGCATGACCAAGCTATGTTACCGACGTTCTGATAAGAATCTAACCATGATCCAAACAGCTTTTAAGATGGTCGCACTCCTCTTGATCCTCTCAGCCTACGTTATACCATTCTTCATCATCCCACAGACGATCCACCCGCTCATCGGTTGGTCGCTCTACTTGACCGGTTCCTTTGCTCTCTCCTCCATACCCATCAACGCCTTCTTGCTTCCAATGCTCCCTGTCTTGACACCGTGGCTTGGTATTCTCGGGACGCTCCTCGTGATGGCTTTCCCCTCTTATCCTGATGGTGTTGTCAGAGCATTGTCGGTTTTCGGGTATGCCTTTTGCTGTGCACCGTTTCTCTGGGTCTCCTTTGTGAAGATCACATCGCATCTTCAGGTTTTGATTGACAAAGAGGTTTTGTTTCCGCGGTTGGGTGAATCCGGAGCTAGCTCTGGTATTAGCAAATTATATTGATTAAGACGGCTAGATCTTTGATTATATGATGGATTGCTTCTGTACATAAAGGTTAGAGAGGAAATTAACAAAGATAACATTAACTTTATCTTCTTTGATTTTCTACCCTATCAAAGACAATCTCTAACATTTTCTAGCTTTTTGTTCACTGAGATTTAGAAAAAAATGCCTAAATGGAACTATTAAGTTTCAAAAGAAAACTCTTGTTCAATGAGGGCATCTGCATTGGTGTCTTCATTGAGGGTGTTTCACCTTAATTTTTTTTTTTTTTTAATTAAATAATTAAGTTTAAAAAAGAAAAAAAAATTGTACCAATAACAAATTGCTATGTGTAGATTATGTGTCTCAATTTGTTTTTTGGGTGTCTCACTTCAACCCTCTCTCTCTTGTTTTTTTCGTTTTTGTGATTTGTTTAATGGAGGGTGTCAGCCCTAATGCATATGCTCTGAGTTTCTAATTACATAGTATCTTTCGACTGAACACTATTGGAAAATTACATAATAAACTTATGGTTGTTGTCTGACCCCAAAAAAAACAAAAAAACAACTGATGGTTATTGTGAGCACATCAAAATGGGCCGGAATTAGTTTAATCTAGCGGCCTAAATCAATGAGGAGGATTTTCAAATGAGACCCATAAAAGGCCCATAGATTCACCAGACACGATGTCGTTTTAAAGCGAGTTATATTCCCAAATGCCAATGCACTTGTCTTCCGCAGATGTCCAGCCACGTCTAGTGGGCCCTAATGAGTTACATCTGAAATATTCTTGTCAAAACATTTAATATGTTATTGATGTCGAATATATTTTTTTATTTTTTTGGGTTTTAATGTCGAATAATTTTATTTTGACATTATCATTTTGGATGAATATGATAAAATTTGGGTAAGTTAAATATATAGCCTATAATAAAATAAAAAAATCAGATAAATAGTTTTCAATAAGTTGATATATATTAGTTTTGCAAAAAGTATTGTGCAGATTATGATCAAAATATCACTACATATATTGCAAACGAGAAATTGGATTGCAAGATAACTCTTTTTTTTGTTAAAGTTTTGCAAGATAACTCTTATTATCAAGATAACTCATAATTGATAATCGATATTTATTCGATTAACTATTATTATCAAAATGATTCATATTTGATAATAGATATATATATTTGATTATCAAGATAACTCATATTGATAATTCATATTATCAAGATAACTCATATTTGAATTAACCCCCAAAAAGCTAAACATTTTAAATCATGAACCCTAAAACAATAAATCATAACCCTAAACCGAAAACACAACCATAAAATCATAAACTATAAACTTGAACATTGAACTCTAACCTCATATTAATGTATAGAGAAATTATATATGAATTACTGATATTCGGATAACAATTTTAACTAAAAAATATCCGGATAATTATATACGAATAACAATGTTATCATCCAAACAATTAGATATAAAAGATTTACATGACATTTTCTTTGTAAACAATACATGTAAACAGTGTCCAAACTTAAAAACTAATTTTCATATTATTGATTGTCGTGCATTGCTATTACTCATAAAACTTATCATTAAAATTATGGTGAACATGATACTTCTAATATATAGATAGTAGGGAATAAAATAAGAAAGAAATTGGGTTCATATATGTTGTATGATCGGTCCATTGGGCCCACATATTTCCCATCGGAACCTTAAAGCGAAAAAGGTATGGCCACATGAAATCGGATTTACCAAACTACCATCCATCTCATGTTTCTCCCAAAACATAATGAAACATTTTCCCTCTTAACTTTTCTTTACAAAATTTACTTCAGTAAACTATAATATAAACAAACTCTTCGTCTTTATTATGGTGTCGATCCGTCAGTGGGGATAATTATATATTTAACTCTGAAAGCCATGTAAGTGTAAACATGCAGAAACGTGATTTTTAAAGATGAATCAGGGATATTTCTGTAATAAATTAATAAGCAAGTTACTAAATGGTGCCCATAAAAAAAGGTATCGTGTTTTTTTTTTCCCTTTTTTTTTTGTGTGTGTCAAGAAAGAAACATAAATGGTTCTGTATTGGTATAAAACTACCACTAGACAGACTTACAGATGTAGCTGGCGACACAAACTACACCACAAAGAAAATAGGAATAAAGAACCAAACAGAATAAGTAACTTATCCTTTTGTTGTTCAAAACTTTAATAAATAGTAATGCATAAAGTGAATGTTTAAGTTATATATCTGATTCATGAAATTAGCCCTAGGCATTAAAACCGGAACCGAAAATTGGAACCGGAACCGACCCGAAATTTTCGGTTCGGTTCGGTTCCGGTTCCGACCAAAATACCCATTGGATCCTGTATTGAAGATCCATGGATATCGGTTCGGTTCCGGGTATTACCCGGGAACCGAAATTACTAACCGAATACCCAAACATATATATACAAATATGCAATTACATATTTCGGGTATGTTCATTACATTTCGGATATTTTTATATTTCGGGTATTTTTATTTTTTACATTTTGGGTACTGGATATCCGAACATATATATAAAAATTTTTATTTTTTACATTTCGGTTCCGGGTATTTTTATATTTCGAGTATTTTTTTAACATTTTTGGTTTTTACATTACAAGTATTTCTTTACATTTCGGGTATTTTTATTACATTTCGGGTACTGGATATCCGAACCGTTTGAGAACCGAAACTTTTTGGGTATAATATAAGTATTTTGGGTACTGGATACCCGAACCGTTTGAGAACCGAAACTTTTCGGGTATTTTACGGTTCTTAGTCTTCTATACCCGAACCGAACCGGAACCGGAACCGATTGGTACCGAACCGGAACCGAACCGAAACCATTTTGGTACCTATATGGATCCTAAACCTCCATACCCGAAATACCCGGAACCGAATAGTTCCTACCCAGAACCGAACCGAATACCCGAACGCCTAGGACTACATGAAATATCTACTACTCATTGTAATATCTCAGTATTTTTGGGTTATAGATATCTCACTTCTCGAGATATTTGAATATCCATGATCTGATATGTTGGATGTTTTCTATACGTCAACAAGAATAATGTTTACATTATTTAAAAGGCTAGCACAAACTTGTGTCATAAAACAAAATGCAGTTGAAATTAATTAGTTCCTTTAAAAAGACACATTAATAAATCAAAGATCCAAGATCCAAAAGATCATGCAAAAGAATCATCTCAAGAATTCCAAAATATCAATACGACATAACAAAGATCCAACAATATATTATCATCCATGACCCTTAAGAAGAAATCAAGAAACAGAGCTTCTTTCTTTGTTTTTTTTCTTCTTGTCTTACATCAAAAGTACATTGTTTTGATAATACCATTCCGAAGATTCCAAACCAATCAACGGTTTTCTAATTGAAGAATAATGATCTTGAAGAAAACCAAATCAACAAACAAGATGCTTTGTGATATTTGATGTTATCTAATCTCTGAAAACCTCAACTGTTTTATATGGCCGAAACGACGGTGACAGCATCGCTTTCTTGCGGCGGAGGAAGATTCAGATCTATCACACAGCGACGGAGCTCAGGGAAATGTCTTTTTTCCGGCTTCATCTCTTCTACTACTTCCGCTGCAAAAACCGGTTTTTTCACTTCAATCTCAAGAACCCTTGAATCTCTCGAGAGCATCATCAAACACATGGCTAAATCCTGTTCCGGAGAACCGTCCGAGATAGAACTCGCCGGTTCTGGTGACTCGTTCGAGTTAAGATGAATCGTTTTCTGCTTCTTCCCCGACTCGGACGAGTTCTCAAACACTCTCTTACTCCTTTTCTTCTTCTTCTTCTCCTTCTCCTTCTTCTTGGAAACGTCTGCTCTGCCCCGTTTCCGAACCGGGTCTACGGACTCGGGTTCGGTCTCGGTCTCGCTGTCATAGACGGTGGATGACTCGGGATCCGGATTGAAAACCCGGAAACTCTTCCTCGGGTTTTCTCGCAAACCGTAGACCAGAGATTTAGCGTCTGAGGAAGACGAAGAGGAATAGACCGAGTCACCGAGTCTCTTACGAGTCGATGGGTGTGATGAGACCAAGTGAGACTTCATGTGACCACCAAGTGCCCTGCCATTACAGAAACTCTTGGAACAGAGCTTGCATTTGTGCTTCTGCATTTTTCCTAAGAACAAGAACAGAACAAACAAAACAAAAGAAACCTTAAGAAGACTTTAAGTTTCTCTGTCCCAGTTTTGCTTAGAGAGACTGTTGTAGACAAGAGAGAGAGAGNATTATTGAGGAAAAATAATTAATTAGGGTTTGTTCCGGGGGTGGTATCGATCGATACCGGTATGTATCGATCGACACCAGCTGGGTTTTCTCCTGGTTGTCTTCTTCTCTTATCTTCTTTCAAGTATAAAAGTCTATCTTTGGAGGATAAGACCAAGGTTGGTCGCGAAAGAGAGAAAAGAAAGAGAGAGAGAGAGAAGGAGAGAGAGAGAGAGAGAGAGAGAGAGAGAGAGAGAGAGAGAGAGAGAGAGAGAAGTTAATAAGAGTAGGTAACAAGCATTCCTCTCTATTTCACAAACCCCCAAAATTAACAATTATGACTTTTTTGGTCCATACGATAACTACTACTAATGATACGTAAAGATAACTTTTTTAGTTAGTTTTAGTAGAACCATTAAGAGAAAAACTATACCATTTTAAATTCTACTGACAACGATAACCACCGAGTATAGAATCTCTATTTATAATCCAGAAAGATTGGAGTTTTTAATAATTAGTTTATATATATCGTGACTGAAATTATATATGTTATTACAAACAAACAAACAAAAAGGTAAAATTATTATTTGCTTATTACAAAGGTAAAATTGTTTAAAAGATAGAAGAAAGGAGACAACAAAGCACTCCAAAAAAAAAAAGTTGTTGCTTTGCCTTTTATTGACTAGACACTTCTCAAAGCATAGATGAGTTTAGAAGCTCAACAAAGAATATGAAACAAAGAAGATTAAAACAATTAAAAAAATAAACTTAACAAAGTATGTGTGAATAATATTGGTTGGGTTAGTTGAAGGATTTGTAATGGGAGAATCGGTTGAAGCGTCGATGTTGAAACGATATAAACAGTTGTATTAGTTTACATTGATTTCATTGGGCGTTGAGGTTTAAATGCTGAAATGTCATTTTTAACTGTTTAAACATTTATATAACTTGATAGTAATGAGTTTTAATAGTTAGAACTAGGATTTAACCAGCGCTATAATTAGCGCAGGGTAATTTTTTAAAAATAAATTGTTTTGAAATTTTTTAAAAATTGATTTTATTTGAATTTTATAATATGCATAACTCATGATTATAGATAAAATTGTCAAACAAAATAATTTGTCTATTTAACCCGTTTTGCAGTGGACTAAAATATTATTCGGGCTAACCCGTAAAACATATAATCTTGAAACACATAACTCTATTATGCACCGTTTAATGACTCTAGTTTTGTGGTTAGTTCAAGAACTCTTAAAAAAAAAACTTGTGTCTAATTTTTTATAAAATTAGTAGAATATTTTTCAACTTTTATTTTGATATAAATTCAAATAAAATATAATAAACTATAGTAAAAAATATATCAAGATTTGGAATAAATTTTTTTCTTTGAATATATATATATGAATTGATTATTATTTTAAAATATATAGTAGATAACATCTTTAATACAAAATAAATATTTTCATCTTATCACTAATTGTAAAAGATAATTATATCTTTTCCTATTTCAATTATTTTTTGTTATTTTTAATGACATTTCATGTAATAATTTACGATAACAAAATTTATTTTCAAAAATATCTTTTTAAATAATATTATAAAGATTACCAAAACGAAACGATCTAATCATCACATGGTATATAATATGAATAGATTAGTATCATCCAACATACGATGGTCGACCCATTGGTGAATGACTACACGATGATAATTGGAAGGTCCACGTTTCTTGAGCCATTCCACCTATTAGGAATGTCCAATATCATTTCATATTTTTCGTCTTTTTTTTATTCTTTGCTTTTCGTAAGTATAAAATCTAAAACAAATTTGTTATTTCTTCGGTTCGATTTTTTTCTTTGTATTACCATGTTATGAATCTAGGGTTTGAACCATCGTGAGTCTTTAGAGTTTAGAATGTAGGCGTTTTTAACCACATGAGATGTAATGCAGAGTAATTCTTAACCACATGGGATCATGCTATATGTAAGATCCAAATCTTCATTTTATATGATATTTACAAGTTTGCAAAAAAATGTTTTAATAGATTTCATATTATAGTGATGTGAAACCTAATTCAACTTTCTTTCTAAATCCGATTTTTTCATTACATGTTTTGCATGCTTTTTTGGTTTAATAAAATGACATGTTTTGCATTTTTGGTTTAGCTGAATTGAGAACTCGTGGCTGTCATTATTTTGTTTGCAAGAGAGATTATACTCATTGCTCTTATTTCGAATGAAAGAAAAGACAAAACAACTTTGTGATGGGTTCAAGTATATGATTAGTGCCTTAATAATTTTCGAACCGGGATTGGATATTGTTTATGGCTGCAGTTTCTACAAATTTTTATTTATTTTTTTGGTAAAATCAGTTTCAACAAACTTGACATATTCAGATTGAAATCTCTTTATATTTTTTTCACTTTTCAAGTAATGGTTCATGTCTTGACGAAAAAAATAAACAAATAATAAATGTGGACGAGATTTTTCACATTATTAGCATTGGTTCGATGCTCGTGCTGGTTTGGTTGGTTTCTTTGTTAACTTTAGTTCTTAACTAGTGTCTGATCGCGCGGACGTGAACACAATTTTGTTTTTTAAAAAATTGGTATAATATTATTTTAGTTTTATTAGTATGAGTGTTAATGGATTTGTCTTTATTAGCTTAAGAAATGTGGATTTTGTTTATTCTTAAGTTTTTTTTTCCTTTCTTAATTTTATGTTTATTTCTGTATTTGTTTAGTGAGTGATCCACAATTTGAATTTTTTTTTTGGTGGACTATTTATTCAATTAGTTGGTTTTTAAAAGTTAAGTTTTTGTCATTTTAAAGTTTAGGGAATTGTATATTTTTTTAACTCAACTGAATACTAATAAAATAAATACATCGAAATATGGTTAGTTTTGTATAGTCCGAAAGTTACTTCGAATACTAATAAAAGGAAAGTTAGTTTTGTGAATTTAGAATTCTCCGAACTTTAAAAAAAAAAATACTTCGAAATAAATCATTGTATTTTTATCTATTTTTACCTAAAACCGAATACTAATAAAATGTTCAGAATTTACTATTATTCATCTTCGATGATCCAATGTTGGTGACTACAAAATGAATCTAATTTTATTTGAAAAACGATTTAATTTCTATCACTAATTTACTATCAAAATCATCGTAGATGTATAGTTTAATGGGAAGATTTGAGATAATATGAGCCGAGTTGGAAAATATAAGAAATATGGGGTCGAGCGTCGATTCAAATATTTAGAGAGAGAGAGAGAGTTCTTGTGAATAGGATTATCCTGTAAAAAACATTATCCACTCCTCTAAAACCCTCGTCTTCTCCGATATCTTCCCCCATCGCCGGTGAGATTTCACTTTCAATTTCAATCACAAAGGGTGTGATCGGCGCGGACGTGGAAAACATTTTTTTTAATCTAATGGTATTTTATTTTATTTGGTCTCGTAGGTAATTTAATTATCTCTTTCAACTTAAGATATGTGTATTTGTTTTTGTTTTTTTTTAATTTATGATCATATATGTGTTTATTTATTGGATGGTACACATTTTTACCTCTTTTTTTTCTTTGGTGATCAATTTTATGCAATTAGTTGAGTTTTTTAAAAGGAAGATATTTACATTTTAAAGGGAAGATATTTATTGCATAATATTTTTTTTTAATTTTGTTTCATGTGAAGTTATTATTTTTGGAGTGTTTCATGTATGATTTTAACCCTATTTATGTGTGCAATATGTTTGTGATTCCTAAATCTATTTTTCTTTTATTTTTGTTGAAAAAGATTTCCATATATAACTGATTGTTTGAAGTCACAACATTTGTTTGATTTTATTTAGAATAAATCTAATTCATAATTTATAAACACTAAATTATATAGTTTTTCTAAACTATATAAATAAACTGATAAAAGTAAATTATTAAATTGAAATTTATGTAGATTAATTCAATATAATCTATCTTCTATTAAGTAAATGTTTTTTCAAATTCTAGGGAAAACTATTGTATTAATGGATGGTAATTATTATGAAAATTGAAATATATTTACATCACATGATATATATTTTGCATATACAAAGCTTTTATTTTCTTCTCCTGTTGTATGTAGTTACATTTATTTTTATTTTTTTTTGGTTAAAAATAATATCACAAAACACAACGATCTTAAATTTTCAAACTTAATTTATATTTTTGTGTAAATACTTTTAATATGTTTCTTAATTTTTTTTTTGCTCTTATTCTCTTTTTCATAGTTATGTATAATTGTAATTATTATGTTAAGTATACCTAAATTTTATTTATTTGTCTCTTTATTAGATGTAAAACTTGCCAACTTATATTTTGCTTTATGAATTTAGTTAAATATTTAACTTATTTGTTTAATTGTTAGAACTTGTTTGATATTTTAGTTTTTTTATAATATTTGTGATACAACTTAACCTAATTAAATATTTATAAAATTTGAAATATATTATGATAACCAAATTAATTAAACTTGTTATTATTTCAAAGAACTATATTCATATAAGTTTATTATTTTCTGGTTTAATTTAGAATATGAATAATACATTTTCAAATTCTTTTGATAATGTTAAAACCATATTTATATATTTTTTTTGTCAACACCATATTTATAATTAATATATGTATTTAATATGTGTATTAAATTTATAGGATGCTGAGGTGGCAGCATGAGAAGAGAGAAAAACTTACTTTATATATATAGAAACCCGCAATTCTTATAATATATGTGGACCCAAAAACATTATATCAAAAGAAATTGAATTGGTTTATACGGTAGCTGCACTGGTGTATAAGCTGATCATAGAAAATAAGAGAGTATTATAAACACACAAAAGACACTAATAATATACGGATATAAAATTCAGTATTCTTGGTCATAAGAAAAAGATGGTTTTTACTTGCAATCAATTAGAAGATGGTCGTATTGACTATAGCCACAGTTCTTGTTTTGTTCCATACACAGCATTTGGATATCAAATAGCAAAAATAGCAAACATGGTTATTAAAAAATCGAATTTGCATAGTCATAGATATAGCAGTAGACAAGAATGCATAAAATTGTCAATATACGCATGGTAATGATCATGGTTATATCAAAAAAACTGATCAAAAGAATATATATAACATTACCAAGAATAAGGAAAGGCAAAATTTTGAATTTGAGTTGTTAGAACTTTAATACATAGTTGAGTAAAGAAGAGGCTTACACAATGGAATCTTTCTTTAGTGTTAACTACTTAGGTTTGCTTCAATCTCAATTTTCACCCTATGTCCCTATCCATAACTCTTCAGACAAAAACAAAACAAAAACTTAATAATCAAATTATTCTCACCCAAATAAATGTATAATCGACTACATGATTACCAATATTTAAAATATTAAATTTAATAGAAACCGACGGGAACCAAAAAAGAACATCACTTTTTTTATTAATGTTTGCAACTTTTTTTATTTATTTAAATATTTTGAAAGAAAATACAAGAGAAATACCCTCAAATAGCACAAAAAAAAATTTTTGTCCCAAAACTAGCACCCTAAATTTAAAATACCAAAAATAGCACAACTAATTATTTTAAAATACTTATTTACCAAAAATAAATTTAAAATAGAATTAAACATTATGTTTGGGTTCACTATTTCCAATTTAGGGTTTAGTTTTTTCCCATTAGGAAATGATTATAAGTCATTTTTATATTAAATTTGTGTTAATATTATCAAAATTGGTGCTATATTTGTGATTTTCATCCTTGGGTGCTAAATTTGGAAACTTTTAGTTTTTTTGTGCTATTTTGTAGAATTGCCCAAAATACTATACCGATGTCTCAAGCAACTTTGACGATATTAACTATTTTGCAAGTTTTTTTTTCCATTATGCAAGTTTAACTATTTACTTCTCGGTGGCCAACCGGCCCAACCCTTAAAAAGTTCGGTATAAAACTGTTATGTAGTGGTGTGGTTTTTCTCGTTATAAAAATAGTTTTGCTGATCTAGATCAGGGATCGACTCTCTGTGGGAGCGAAGAATAAAATAAAAAAACTGTTAAAAAAAAACACTACGAAAAATCAGTCCGAACAATATGTAATAAACAACTGAGCTTGAGTGCTCAAAATCATGAAAAACCAAAAATTCTTTCTAACATTTTCACATTAAACAACTTGTTACATAACACCGTTCAGGCTTTAATTTTTCTTCTTCGACCTGTATGGGATCTTTTTTATGTCCAACTATTTTGGTATCACAAACGAACATATACTACCGTATACTATACAGTATACACACACACACAGAAAAAAACGGTATACATATATATATATATATATATACATCGTTCTATTATATGTAAAGTGTAAAACTGATCTTACTTTTCTTTAAACCTAAACTAAATTCACATGAACATTAAGAAAAGAAGACTTTAACGCAAGAGAGTTGAACCTAAACTAAATTCACATGAACATTAAGAAAAGAAGACTTTAACGCAAGAGAGGCTTCTCAAGATCAAACTCTGTTCTAAGCACACTTTTTTCTTCATCTCCCTTTTCTTCATCTCCTTCTCCACAATCCTCTTTCCCTTTAGCCCACAGAACGAAGTAGAGTCCTCCGAACATCAGCGCCATTCCCGCAAAGCTAATTTCACAAAGAAAAACACGAGAAAGAAGATAAATGACTTCTCTTTATGTCCAAAAGATCATACTTTGAAAGGAGAAACGCTGCAAAAGAAAAGTACCTTCCGAGGTTGAAACTCTCTTCCATGGAGAAAGCAGAGACAACAACACACACCACAGTTGCAATTGGACTAAAGAGTGACACAATCACTGGTCCTTTCCTCTTAATCACCCATGCATTAAAACTTAACCCTCCTCCACTCACCAACCCTCCCTACAAACAAATTCTTATAACATTTTTCGACACGTATAAATGTTGCACACCATACATGATTCTTGAGATATATATGTACCAGCATTGCGTATCCCACAAAGTGGCCGAGACTGATTACTGATGCACTTCCCATTTCCATACTCCCCTTAAGAACATACTGCAAAGCTATCATGGTGATCCCACCGATCAAAGTTACCACTGAAAACATAGATACAGGCGCCGGAAACTCGACTAGTATGGATGCCTAATTAGGAAAATCCATGTGATTTCACAAGCAAAAAAAACGATTAGCATCGACTGTGAATGATATATAATAGCTCTAGTGCTAAAAGGCATGAAGTGAAACCTGGAGGACAATACTAGATGACAAGCAGCAGATGGAGAGGAGGAGATAGAGGCAACCTAAGATCTTTTCCTTGTCCAAAGCGACGACGTCCTCAGAGACAATAGGCAGAGTCTCAACCGAGCTCGAAGTGGCAGTAGTAGTACTGTGCATTAAGCTCATAATGAAAGCTCCCATCACACACAACAACGTCCCTCCCATCTTAACTCTACTGTACATACAACTTAGCTTCACTTTCTCCATCCTTAACCATGTCAATTATTCAAATCCCATTAAATTAAAGCTAGCTCTAACCTTAAGATATGATAAATTAACAGAAGGTTAAAGGATTTTACCCAACAGCCCAAGCAATGACGAAAATGAAAGCAGGACAGAGATTAGGCATAGCGGTCGCCATTGATGCAGAGGTGTGTTTCATTCCTTCTAAGAATAACCACTGGAACAGAGTCACTCTGTTTCAAACACAAACTTATCTCTTAATTAAAATCACTTGTTCCTTCTCTTTCACAGAAGAAGCAAAGTAAGCATCTAACAATCAAAGTATACAGAAGTTAAAAAGGACTTTTTTACCCAACAAGAGCAACCAAAACCAGTTTTGTCTTCAACTTGAAACTTAGACTTCTGGGCCATAGTTTCCTGCAAATAATACGCACCACCAAAAAGTAAAAATAAATAATTAACAAAATCCCAAGAAAAAATTCAAAAAGAAAAATAGAAATAAAATTTGGAACTTCTTTGATTTGTTTATCTAAAGTTTGGAACTTTGCTTAGTTGAAAACAGAGAGTTATTGTGATTTGTAAAAAGAAAAAGAAGTTACCTTTCAAGAAGAAAAGCGACAGGAGTGATGAGAAGAAATGATGCGAAGGTGCAGAAGATAACAATAAGAAGCGGGTCGACTCCAAGAGACAACAACTTACTCAGTAACTCCGAGTTTCCGGCGTAAATCACCTGAGCTCCGACCAATCCTCCGATTATTCCAACTTCTTCTATCGTCTCTCTCTTCATCCTTTTTCGCCACAAACAAAAAAAAGAGAGACACTGAATCAGTTGGAACCCATCGAACACGAGCTTTCGATTTTTTTTGTGGAGAAACTGAAAAAGCAGAGAGACACTTTAATTCTATGGTTTTTTTTTGCTGAATGAAAACAGAAGAGATGCTTTCTTTCTGATCTCTTTCTCTGGTGATGCGTTTGCTTGAAGTTGAAACTTTCTCTCTATTCTCGCTTCTTCCTTTATTGAAGACATGCGTCCATACATACGTTGCATTGGTTTTAAGGAAGGTCTCGCCATTATAGCTTTTTGGGGAAGTGCAGTTTTTTGTTTATTTAATTATTTTTTATACAAGAGTCCTCAAATTTTTTTTTTTTTTTTTTTTTTTTTTTTAAATTGCCGAGGTTCTGGGCTCGTAGGCCTTTACATCCCCGGAGTGGGGCCCAAACTATGTTAAAGTCACTCCTTCGGAGGAGACCCCTCCCAACGGAAATCGAACCCAAGACCGGTAGCAGAGGCACATACCCACTCTTCCTTAACCACTAGGCCAACTCAACGTCCTCAAATTTTGGTGTAATGGGTTTAGTATTTTTGCTTCATATATATTGGAAAGAAGACAAATTCAAAATCCGGTAGAGGTTAGCTTAATTTGTTAAGAAATCATTAGTTTGGTGAGTTTGAATATGAAATTTTGTTTTGGACATATGAATTATTTCCTGTGGATTCATCTCATATGATCAAGAGTTGATTAAAAGTAACATGATTTTGCATTTGCGAACATGATAAAAGTATGATAGAGCTAGTATATCTATTTAATCATTGTTTTGATGAATAATACTCCATAATGGTAAAATTACAATATATACAATGCTTTTTGTCAGCAATAATATACACAATGAAAATAGCAAAATTATAAAACAAACAAATTTTGTTTTTAATCTAAAATAGAAAGAAAAATAATCTAAAATTTTGTCACTAAAATCGTAAAATTATGATAAATCGCCATCACACAAATTTATGCAATAGATTAAATATTTCGCCACTATGTTACTGTAGTGTTTCATAAATGATCTAGATCAGTATCTATAAAGTGGAATTAAAAACATGCCGAAAAGAAAAAGGGAGTAAAAAGACAGATGCAATAAACTCCGTAAGATACGGGGGACCTCGGGAGTGAGTTCACTGAGTTGTGTTGTGTTGTGTTGTTTTGTATTGTTATTTTTAGATAAACGCCATGCAAACTCTTTCTTTTCTTTTTTCTTTTGTTATAGATCAATTTATATACCTATTTTTCTTGTTATTGCTCGTGATATTATAAGTATAACACACACACACACAAAACCAATCTCTTAGTTAGTTCTTTAAACAATAAAAGAATGGTTTGAAATGTTTAAGGACTAGTTAATTAAGTGGAAAAAGACTCTCCAACCGAAGAAATTCCAAGATCAAATGACATATTTTAAGAAGAAAAATTGACTATAAGTCTATAAGTATATAGCGAATTAGTTATATATAATTAGGACGGCAAAAAAATCCGGATCCAAAAATCTGAACCGGTATCGAATCGAAAATATCTAAACCGAAAGGGTTTCACATCCATCCAAATATCCGAACGGATCCTAAATTTCTATACCCAAAGAACCGAATCTGAACCGGTATCGAACCGAAAACCGAATGGGTACCCGAAATACTTTTTTTTTTTTGTTAAAAGGGTTTTCATTTTTATAGATTTTTGATTTTTTGAAATTACAAACTTGAAAGCAAAGCAAGATAAAAAAATGAAAAAAAAAAAACAAACAAAGCCCAACAAACCCCTAACGGTCCCGGTATCTTACAAAACCAAAAGCAGAGAAGCCCAAAAGAGGCCCAAACCGGAGAAACCCTAACCCTAAAACGGACACAACTTTGACAAAGCCGCCGCCACCACCGCCGTCGAGAAAAGGACGCCGTAGAGCCTGAAGCTGAGATCGGAAAGAAGCCGCCACCACCCGAAGGAAGCCAAGAAAACCCCCACACCACCCGAAGGTACCCGAAATACCCGAATTGTAATTATATACCCAAATATATTAATTATATTTAGATTTGATATCCAAAATTACAACTATAAACCCGAATATATTAATTATTTTTTGGGTATTTCAAGTATTTTAGATATATTTTTTATATTATGGGTATATCGAATATACCTATTTTGTTTTTTTCTGGATTTTTCGGATATTTTGGATACTTTTGTTTTAAAAGTATATTGGTTTTATTGAAATGAATATTCAAGTTTTTGTGTTTTGTCTCAAATTTTGGATTCTTCGGGTTTTTTTGAGTATTATGGATACTTTTGGATATTTTCGGATTCGGATCATAACATATCCAAAAAATTTCAGATCTTAAAAAAATACTGATCCGAACCCGATCCAAATTTTTAAAATACCCGATCGATATCTAAATCTCTAAATTCAAAATACCCAAAACTCAAAATATCTAATCCAAACCCGATTCGAGGAGCAAATGATTTGCATATTAAATATTTGTAATGGAGTGTAAATCTTTGGTGGTGAAGCGTGAGAGAAGAATAAAAGAGGAGTGTAAGAAAGAAAAGAGGAAACTTGGGAGGCTTACACGTCACGTGTTGTGGGCCCCAATCTCTGTCTTTTCCAACGACTTGTGAAGCGTGTGACCGTCTTTCTTTTGTCCCCCGCCTGCCTTCTTTTGTTCATCAAAATCAAACGCGATCAATTTTAAAACACTTAATTAAGATTAAAATACTTAATTAGAGAGTCGAATTTTCATCCACATACAAGTTCTTAGGAATAGGCTATGAGCCTATGATTGTTATAAAATATAAGGCTTAGTATTCAAATTATATAGTATATATATTTTTTGTTATATTTCAGTAAGTAATTTATGTTTTTCCTAACATGTTTTGAGAGGATTCTATGGTTGAGCAGGCTTAGTTCATACTAATTTAAAATATGGATGATAAGCTGATCCGTTAAAAAGCTTAGAACATTTTCACTCTCAAACTCTTGTAGTTTTTTAGTTGGGTCGACGATCTATTTCCCCACGGATACTTTCATATAATAACACATCTACACAAAGTTTAACCCCAATGCTATTTCCTCATCATTTGAAAGTTCGAAACTTATTTCTCCATGAAATCAAAATTCGAAACCTATTTCTCCACAGATGTCGGTTTTATCGGTTTGGTATCGGTTTTGAGCGGTTTGTAACCTAAAATTAAACCATACCTCTTAACTCAAATCGATCCGACCAGTAATCAAACCGACCGACCTGATTTCTTCTTCTTCACCCGACTTCTTCTTCTACACCCAAAAAATTTCGATCCCAATTCATAAAAAAAATAATCTGAGAAAATTAAAATTGGGAAAATTGAAATTGAGAATATTGAAATTGAAATTGAAACTGAAATTGAAATCTCAAAACCGAAATCTTTTGGTTTCGTTCATCCTTGGAGACGGAGGCAAAGCCATTACACACATTTGTCGAAATCTCAAAACCGAAATCTTCTTTTATTTGTTAAAACAATAATCAAGGAAAAATGGCGCTCATGAATGGAAGCATGAATCTATCATCGGTCAAATCGTCGATATACAACCACCGTCAAACAACCTTCTCCTCCGCCGTCCCAAGACATACTTCCCTCCGGGTCTTCGCCGTGCAAACCGATCCCAAACCACCAGCTTCATATGCGGTGACGACTCCTACTGCGGTGACGAAGACCGTCGGGCTTAATGTGGGTAAATCGAAATGGGCACCAGAGAGCTGGAAGACGAAGAAGGCGCTTCAGCAGCCGGATCTTTGTCGAACTTGGGTGGAAGAAGAGAGGATGAAGTTATTGACTTACAACGTTAATGGCCGTAGGCAACGAGTTTCGCAGTTTGATTCTCTTCTCAAACTCCTCGATTCGTTCGACGCCGATATCATCTGCTTCCAGGTTTTACTTCAATGTCCACTCGATTTTGAAAATTTTATATCGGTCTCTTTTTTTAATTTCCGATGAATCCGTAATAGTTTTATTCGGGTTTGAATCTAGGAGACAAAACTTAGAAGGCAAGAATTATCAGTGGATTTGACGATAGTTGATGGGTATGAATCGTTTTTCTCATGCACTCGCACCTGCGAGAAAGGTCGTACTGGCTATTCTGGTAAGCAGCATCAAGCTATATGTCTTGAGTGGATTTTAAGTAAAATTTGGAAATGGCTGGAGTTTTTATGCTGTTGAATTCGAAGGTGTAGCAACATTTTGCAGGGTAAAGTCAGCATCTTTAAGCTGTGAAATTGCTTTGCATGTTGCTGTGGAAGAAGGCTTCACCGATCTTGTAAACAGTAATTCGAATTTTTGGGTTAGACTAGGAATTGGGTTGGTTTTGGGTTTAGTTCATTGATTTGGTTTGTAATTGGGTTAAGTTTGGTTTTATTTCGGTTTATATTTAATTGTTATACAGTAAACCGAATCAAATAGTGGTATGTGGGGAAATATGTTTCGAAATTTGATTTCGTGGGGAAATATGTTTCGAACTTTGATTTCGTGGGGAAATAGATTTCGAACTTTTAAATGATGGGGAAATAGCACTAGGGTTAAACATTGTGTAGATGTGTTATTATATGAAAGTTCCCGTGGAGAAATAGATCGTCGACCCTTTTTAGTTCAGCCTAACTTCTAACAAAACAAAAAAATTTGTAGAAAAAAGGAATTTTAACTTTGCATAAACCAATATTAAATTATAAATTAACTACACAAACATATAAGTTGTATATATACAATTCAGTTATGAATACAAATTTTTATATTATTATTTAAGAAATTATTTAGGGAAATAAATTTTATTTTATAAGTTATAACATATTATGTTATTATAAATAACAAAAGATAATTAAAATAAGAAATGATAAAATTGTTTTTTAAAATTATTGAAAAGAATATGAAAAGTTATTATTTTTCAGAGGTTATTTATTATTTAACTTCTTAATTTTTACTATACTAAAATATTATATATTTTTAAATAATAATAACTCAATATATATTTAAAAAACAATTACACTAGAATGCACTTTATCACTTACCAATTACAAGATAAGGCACATTTAACTCTTAAGGCACTTTTTCTACTTGAATTGACAATTCTACCCTGTGTAACTCACATCTCTCTCTCTATTTTATTCTCGCTTTAAACAACTAATTTGTTTTCTATTTTTTTTTCCTCATCTCTCTCACATATCTCTCTTTTACCCCACCTGATTTATTTTCTATTTTTTTTATAATGTGAAATACATAAAACAATTTATTTGGTAGCAATGAATGATAATTTTTTTTATTCTACATTTTAAGATCTATTTTGTTATAGTTTTGATTCGAAAAAAAAAAATCAAACATATGAAATCGAGATCAACGTGGACATGAAAACGTGGACAATTGTGAGTAGACATATAGGAATCTCGTATTGTTAGTGTGGATGGTCATGTGTGTATAATACTTTACTGATGGTCATGTGTGGATGGTCATGTGTGGATGATCATGTGTAGATATAGTTTTTGATATTCACAAGTAGATTTCTTGTTTCACATCAAAACTATAACAAAATGGATCTTAAAATGTTGGTAAAATAGAATTATCATATATTGTTTCCAGAAAATTGTTTTATGCCTTTCACATTATAAAAAAATAGAAAACAAATCAAATGGGGTAATATTTATTTTACTCTAATTTTTGATTTTCTAGTGTGGATGGTCATGTGTGGATGGTTATGCGTGGATGGTCATGTGTAGATGTAGTTCTTGATATTTATAAGTAGATTTCTTGTTTCACATCAAAACTATAGCAAAATGGATCTTAAAATGTTGGAAAAATAGAATTATCATATATTGTTTCCAGAAATTTGTTTTATGTCTTTCACATTATAAAAAAAATAGAAAACAAATCAAGTGGGATAATATTTATTTTACTCTAAATTTTGATTTTCTAGTGTGGTTGGTCATGTGTGGATGGTAATGGGTGGACGGTCATGCGTGGATGGTCATGTGTAGATGTAGTTCTTGATATTTATAAGTAGATTTCTGGTTTCACATCAAAACTATAGCAAAATAGATCTTAAAATGTTGGAAAAATAGAATTATCATATATTGTTCCTAGAAAATTGTTTTATGTCTTTCACATTATAAAAAAAAATAGAGAAACAAATCAAGTGGGGTAATATTTATTTTACTCTAATTTTTGATTTTCTAGTGTGGATGTTCATGTGTGGATGGTAATGGGTGGATGGTCATGCGTGGATGGTCATGTGTAGATGTAGTTCTTGATATTTACAAGTAGATTTCTTGTTTCACATCAAAACTATAGCAAAATAGATCTTAAAATGTTAAAAAAATAGAATTATCATATATTGTTTTCATAAAATTGTTTTATGTCTTTCACGTTATAAAAAATAATAGAAAACAAATCAAATGAAGTAAAAAAGATAGATGTGAGAGAGATGGTTTATTGGTTTAAAGAAAGAGAGAGATGTGAGAGAAAAAGAGAGAGATGCGTAAGAAAAAAAAGAGAGATGCGTAAATTAACAAAATGGCTTGACAGGAATTTCACACCCTTGAACAGTAAAAAAAAATGCCTTAAAAGTCATAAATGCCTTATTTGTAACAAAAAGTGAGGAAAGTGCCTTTTTTGTAATTCACCCTATATTTAAAGAAAAAAATCTATTCGAGATATTGCAATATTTTCACTATAATATATTATATTTTATTTGAATATATATAAAAAAAAATTGAAAAATATTTTATACTTTAATAAAAAGTTAGACACGAGAAAATTATTTTTTAAGAATTTATGGACTGACCACTAAAATCATAGTCATTAAACGGTGCATATTGGAGTTATGTTTTCAAGATTATATATTTTTGTGGGTTAACTCAAATAATATTTCAATCAATTATAAAACGGATTAAGTATATAAATTAATCAGGTTTGACAACTATATCTATAATTATTAATTAGACATATTATTAAATTTATGTAAAAACAAATTTTTTAAAATTAAAAAAAAAAAAAATTTACCCCGCAGACTAAGACCATCATTAACGCATGATCTAAGGTGAGTTTCTTAAGGTTTTATAAAATAAAAATAATGATTTAATGGGTATTAAGCTAAGTTTTCTTAAGAGTCGATCCTTATTTCGGATCCGCAAGAGTCGACTCTTAAAGCCACGTGTCCTCTTATCAGTGGCCAAAAAAAAAAAAAACGCAAACATTATTTTGTTTTCTCTTTCTCTTCCCCGATCATTTTCTCTTCTCCTTCTCCGACTCTTTGTTTTCTCCGACACCTTCTCCGTCGCTTGCATGATTCCTCCGGGCTCGTGACGGCTCTTTATTCGTTAAATTGTGTTCGTGAAATCAAAGTCTATGGCGACATCGGAGGTTGAAGATCTACGAGTCGATTTATAGGGTAAGCGATGTCTTGTTTTAATTATTTGATTTTGAGTCGATTTTCACTCGGATTTGATTAATCGAAGAGTATGTAGGCATCAGAGCTTGTAGATCGTTTTATTTTTTGATATTGATTCGATTTGTCTCCCCAATTTGTTTAGGGATCGAGTCTTGCTTGATTGCCGAAAGGAATTAGTGTTAGATATTAGGAATTGATATGTGTATAATATATAAGTGTAAATCGTGTTGTTTTTGGATGATTTGGTGTTTGATAAATAGGATTTAGTGTTTGATATATATATTCGAATTGTTTGCTTGAATTTTTAAGCTTGTTTACTTGTTTAATCAAACGATCGATTATGGCTAATAGTGTGTGTAATAGTTTGCTTATGCAGATTCATCATCCCTGATCATGGTGTTTTCCTCTACACATCCAGCTGTTCCTCTGCGTATAACAACCTATTGAGGTATGTCTTCAAATCACTACGGATAGCCATAAATGGATAGGCATAACTGCATAGCCGTAAATGTCATCTTAAAGTTCTCGAAGGAGATATATGATCAGAAGAATAATATATACTGTTTTGATCATAAGAAGAGAGGGACTATGTTAATTGATTATGAAAAGGGTTTTAGTCTCAAAAGGCTGGGAAAATGTCAATTTTGATTGTTAATATCTTTAGGGTCTTTATTTTTGTGATAGCCATGAACAATTTGATATGATACTAATTACTTTAATATCGGCCTCACATATCTCAACTTTTCAACTGCAAACGGGCATTCAAAACTTTTTCTTATTTCTCAATAGGGTTGAGTCTTGAGTATCGGATAGTGTTAGATAAAAGTTTGGTTTGGTAATAAATGAATTAGTTAGTGTTGATGAATGCTTAGTTAGTGTTAGATATATGTCAAGTCCATGTGGTTAGATAGGGATGAATGCTTTAGTTAATGTTATTAGCTTTTTTTCTTCAATGTTCGTTTGTTTCACCTATTAAAGGTGATGCTACTTCTTCTCCTTCTAAACACATTCCATTTGTCTTTCCTTCTGCTTTTCCTCTTTGTTTCTGCTTTTAAACCCGACCTTCTTCTCTCACTTTCGATCTTCTCTTTCTCTCTTCTTTCATCTATATGGATTTCTCTTCTACTAATCCATATTCTCAGTCCACTAACTTTGTTGATCTGTTGACCAGTCAACAAGATAGTGTGTTTAGCTCATACGCTCCAAGCCTCGGTGAAGACAGTGATGCTCTCGGTTCAACCCTCGGCGAAGACTCGTCGACAGCGA
The DNA here is from genome assembly GCA_002933935.1 of Eutrema yunnanense. Taxonomy (NCBI): domain Eukaryota; kingdom Viridiplantae; phylum Streptophyta; class Magnoliopsida; order Brassicales; family Brassicaceae; genus Eutrema; species Eutrema yunnanense. The sequence goes on along the minus strand of PKML01041539.1, from coordinate 88,870 downwards.
GAAGAGAAAGGAGGAAGTGGAGTCCTGCGGATGATGTTCTGCTCATTAGCTCGTGGTTAAACACGAGCAAGGATGCTGTGGTTAGCAATGAACAGAAATCTGGTGCCTTCTGGAAACGGATAGCCGCGTATTTTGCGGCAAGTCCGATGGCTGGTGGGCGTGAACACCGAGAGGCAATGCAGTGTAAGCAACGTTGGCAAAAGATCAACGACCTCGTCTCCAAGTTTTACGGCGCTTATGAAGCTGCAACACGTGAGAAAAGCAGTGGTCAGAACGAGAATGATATCCTCAGACTCGCGCATCAAATTTTCTACACCGATCACAAGAAAGCTTTCACACTAGAACACGCTTGGAAGGAGCTCCGGTACGACCAGAAATGGTGTGACCTTTCCACATCAAAAACGGCTGGAAGCTGTAAGAGGAGAAGGCATGAAGATGGTTCGCAGTCAGCAAGCCCCTTTGCAGAGGAAACGAAGACTGCCGAAGAAGATGAAGGATTCAAACGACCTGCTGGTGTTAAGGCCATTAAAGGGAAAGGTAAGAGGAGTGCCGGAGAGGTGGAGAGCGCTCTGGCTAAGTTTCAGACAATGTGGGGTATTAAAGAGAAAGATTTTGCCTTGAAGGAAAAACTCCAAAAAATGGGTATACTCGAGACTCTCATTGCCAAAAAAGAACCCTTAGCTGACTATGAAGAAGCCCTAAAGCAGAGGCTTATTTCAGAGATGTTCCCTAAGTAGTTAACTTTGTGTTAGTGTTTCTGTTTTATTGTTTTTAGCTACGTAAGAACTATGTGTTTAATATGTGTGTTTTATTGTTTTCTGTTTCTGTTAACTTTATGTAAGAACTATGTGTTTAATATTAAGTTGTGGTTTATCTTTGGTTCATGTGCGGTTCAGCTTAAGTTTATGCATTCACAAGATTCGGAAGTTTATCTCAGCTCAGTTTCATATGTTTTACTAGTTTAAGTTGTTGGTTTCTTTGTCTTCTTCTATCTGTTGTGACTAGATGATTTGATGAATAAGAATCAAAAGAGAGAGAACAAAAATGATCACAAGTTACAAGAGACCAAAAAATGATTACAAGTCACAAGACCCCAAAACTGCACAAGTTGATCTACAAGTCACAAGAAAAACAAGTAAACAAGTTGTTGTATTAAAGTCTTCTCACCACAAAAAATGATCCAAATGTCGACACTTTTGCTTTACTCTTCCTCTTCGTCTTTCACATATATGCTCTCTTTATATATTATGCAATCTCATACCTATTTCAATCCACTTCTTTTTCTCTCATTCTCCTTTTCCTACTAAAAGACTCCAAAATTTCACTCTTTTCATCAACGTGTAAACCATTATGGCATCTTCGTCGCATAATAATTTTGCAGAAAATTATGACGCTTCTCTTGACCAAGATTTTCATCAACTTTTCGATCAAACATTTGACAATCTTTCCATTGATCTAGCTGAGCATCATGAGGCAAGAGAGTCAAGAAAAAAGAGAGTTCATATCGAAAGATATCGCGAGGAAGGCCACATACGTTTATGGAACGATTATTTCAGTGATTCTCCAACATACCCGGCTAATTTATTCCGGCGACGTTTTAGAATGAACAAGTCATTGTTCTTGCATATTGTTGATCGCCTCTCCAATGAAGTTCGATTCTTTCGACAGAAGAAAGATGCTCTCGGAAGGCCTGGCCTCTCTGCACTTCAAAAGTGTACCACATCAATTCGTCTATTGGCATACGGTACTGCGGTTGACGAATACCTCCGGCTCGGTGAAACTACCGCTCGTTCATGTTTGATAAATTTTGTGGACGGAATAATTGAACTATTCGGCGATGAGTACTTAAGAAGACCAACACCGGAGGATCTTCAACGACTACTCGATATTGGAGAGCAACGCGGATTTCCCGGGATGATAGGAAGCATCGATTGTATGCATTAGTAGTGGAAAAATTGCCCCACCGCTTGGAAAGGGCAATATTCACGTGGTTCGGGAAAACCCACAATCGTTTTAGAGGCCGTAGCGTCGTACGATCTTTGGATATGGCACGCGTTTTTTGGACCTCCAGGTACCTTAAACGATATCAATATTCTTGATCGCTCACCCGTTTTTGATGATATAATAAAAGGTCAAGCTCCGCAAGTGAATTTCTCCGTTAATGGAACGGAGTATCATATGGCTTACTATCTCACAGATGGTATTTATCCGAAATGGGCAACTTTTATCCAATCTATTTCACTTCCACAAGGCCCAAAAGCATCTTTATTTGCTCTACATCAAGAAGCTACCCGAAAAGATGTCGAGCGTGCTTTTGGAGTCTTGCAAGCTCGATTTGCTATTGTTAAAAACCCAGCTCTTTTTGGGATAAAGCAAAAATAGGAGAGATAATGAGAGCATGTATCATATTCCATAATATGATAGTCGAAGACGAAGGAGATGGATACACTCAATTTGACGTTTCAGATTTCCAACAAGGAGAAGGAAACAGCAGTGCACATGTGGATCTCAATTATTCTACAAATATGCCACCAAATCTGACTAATATGTTGGGTGTTCGAATTAAAATTCGTGATAGACATCTACATCAACAATTGAAAGCAGATTTGGTTGAGCATATATGGAAAAAATTTGGACATGCTGAAGATAATAATTGACTTTTTATGTATTTTTTTCAAAATCAATGTTTAGTATGTAATGTTTTTATGTTAATTATGTTTAATTATAAAAATAAACTTTATTTTACATAAAACAAAATTATTAAAAAAAAAAAAATTTAAGAAACCCATATGGATTTCTCCCATTGCAGCATAAAAAACAAAGAATTTCTTAACTACAACTATATAATTAAATAATGCTTAAGAAATGGGTTTCTTCCATTAATCATGCTCTAGTCCTAAACTCCTAGTGCCATGTTACGAGAGAGGTAATAATAATAAAATATGTTTCTAACAAATTCAATTGATAATATGAATTATTTTCTGAAAAAAAAAATATCCAAGAAAAAACTAACCCCTTGAACTCACAGTCACAGACATTATTTATCCCACAAAATTGTTGGAGTTTGATCCTATGCTTAGTCCTGCACAAGAAATAAACAAAAAGTGTGAGAAGAAGAATGATGAGAAGAGGAAGAAAGGAGATGGTACGTAAGAAGGAAGAAGAAGAAGTAAAGACAAAAGGAAGAAGAAGAGTCAACGAAGAACAAGATGAAAGAAGAAGAAAAGTCAAAGAGAGAAGAAGAGAAATGTTTAATTAAGTTAAGAAGGCCATTGGGCCATTTGTGGAATTAAGCCCAATTATAGAAATGAGTTTCGTAGGTTTAACTAAGTTAACTAGGTTAAGATAAAACATTAGTATAAATATGTAAGTGTGTGTGGGGTGTGAAAAAGGTAAGAAAGTAAGAGTTTGAGAAAACGTTTGTGGCAAAAACCAAAAATCCAACATGGTATCAGAGCCAGGTTCTAGTGGCCTGGAAGTTTGAAGAAAGAACAAGATCGGCACAAGAGAGAAGCTGGCAGGAAGAGCTGTCTAGCAAACAAGGAAAATCAGAGGTACGAGGTGGTTCATCAGAAGCACAACAGAAACAAAAGAAAGACCAGGTATAAAGCTAAGTTTCATATCTAATTTGAGTAAAGATGCAGAACCTACAAGTGGTTCCAGTGTTTGATGGGAAGAACTATAGTCTTTGGGTCATAAAAATGAGGGCTATACTTAAGTCAAGGGGTTTGTGGAAAACAGTAACTGACGGATTTCCTGAAGCACCTAAGATATCTACGCCCACAGAAGATGAGAAGAAAAAGATGACAGCTTGGGAAGAGTTAGAGATGAAAGATCAGACAGCCTTACAATTACTGTTTAGTGTTGTCTCTGAAGAAATTTTCAGCAGTCACTTGTCTGTCACTGAAACTTCAAAGGATGCGTGGGATGTGTTGAAGTTAAGGTTCCAAGGAGATCCAAAAGCTTCCATGATATTGCTGCAAAGGCTGAGAGCAAAATTCTATAATCTGAAACAAGAAGAAAAGGAAACAATAAAAGACTTTACAAGAAGAGTAGTAGAGTTGGGAAATGAGATGAGAACTCTTGGAGAAGACATGGCAGAAAGCATCATTGTGTCTAAGATTTTATGCTCTCTACAAGAAAGGTTTGACTCATATGTGGGAGTCATAGAACAAACAAAGGATCTAGCAAGTGTGACTGTGGCTGAAGTAATCAATGCCTTACAAGCACAAGAAAACAGGCTGGATGATAGAAATGGTGGAAGTGCAGAAGGTGCATTTGCAGCAAGGTTCCAGAGGTTCAAAAATGTTCAAAACGAAATCCCAAACACGCAAGGACCATTCCGGTCAGAATCAAGACTTCAAAAGTGGTGTAGTGTGTGCAAAAGAAGTAATCACAGTGATGAAGAGTGTTATTTCAAGAACAAGACAGCTAACACACAACAAAATGTGCAATACCAATCAAGAGGGAGTTGTTTTGTATGTGGAAAACCAGGACACTATGCAAGAGACTGCAGACACAAGCAAAATCAACAACAAACGCAAGCACAATCTGAAGCACAAAATCAAGGACAAGAGGAACAAGATCCAGAAGTAGAAGATCAACAAGAAGGACTATTCACAGCCACTCATGGACAAAGACCAAGTGATGACGATGTGTGGTTGATTGATAGTGGGGCTACAAAACACATGGCTAGAGATGAAAAATGGTTTTCGCAGCTAGACACAAGAACCAGGATTTGGATCAAACTTTGCAATGGTGAAGTTTTGCAAACACAAGGGAGAGGAACTGTTTCAGTGATGACAAAGAAAGGAAAGAGGACTATAATGGATGTTCATTATGTTCCTAGCTTGGAGCATAACTACCTAAGTGTTCCTCACATGATCAGTAATGGTTGTAATTTGATGTTTAAAGGATCAAAGTGCATAGTCATGAACCAAGAAGGAAAAAAGATATTTGGAGCGACCATGTCAAATGGGTGTTATCCTATTAAGTTTCAGAGAGCAAGAGATGGGATGCATGAAAGACATCAAGGAGAGACTTCACAGAAGAAGGTAGAAACCATACCTGAAGTGGTTGATAAAGCATGTGGAGATGTTGAAGCTGAAAACCTGCAAGAGAAAGGAAAAAAACAGTCACCAAGTTGTATGACTGAGGGAGCCAAAGATGACTTACCCAAATGCATCGAAGAGGGAAAATCAAGCATCGAAGAGGGAAAATCAAGCAACGGGAAGCCATGGAAACAGAAAGTGGTGATGCTAGACGACCTGAAACCAAAGCCCATAGATCAACAATATTCCAATCCACAAGGATGGAATGAGGAAAAGAAGTATAAACCAGCTGTGTACCAAAAAGAGAAGAATGAAGCTGAAGTCGAGAAGCAGAAAAACACAGTCACTGTCGAGAGAGAAAATGAGCTTACTGATAAAGAGTTTGATCACGTAAGTCAGAGAATGGAGAAGGTCAAGTCTGTGATTGAAGTTAAGGTCGGAAGAGGGCCTACAACTGAGAACAGGAAAACAGAAGTTAAAGAGATCAAAGACATCGTTCGAAAAACCGAGAGAAACAAAGAGGTGTTCAAAGAAGACATCGGACAGAGAAGAAGAAGCTTACCTGAGAGGGAGATGGACCTGGCTGGAGAAGCAGCTAGCGGAGACGTGGGAAAAATTCATGGAACAGTGAAGGAAAACCCAGAGAACAACAAAGATTCTCAAAATCAAGTAAAACTAGAGAGTACAAGGTTCTTAGAGAAGCATAAACAGATTGGAAAAAGGAAGGTAGAGTTACCTTTGAAACCAGGAGGAAAGAAGGAATTCAACAAGATGGAGTATCAAAACCTTGATTCTACTAAAACCAAACAATTGACAAGTAAAATCGAGGAATGGAGCGACAGAGCAAAAATTGGAGGTGTGCAGAAGGAGAATTTAAGAGAAACAAAGTTGAGGAAATTACCTGAGTGGAATGAGAAGAAATTCATCAAGAGGGAGATAGAGGGCAGAGATTTAGCACAAAATAATCTGCAGGAAATGGAGTTTCAAGGCTTAGCTAAAATCAAGCAGGATCAGAGAGAAATCGAGCCGGGAATCAAACCAGAGAAAATGGGGGATTCAATGGAAATGGAAAGAACAAAGAAGAATGAGATAATGAGGGAGAAATCACAATTACCAATGAGTTTTGCTGATGTTGTGAAAGGAATTCGTCCAGGAGATCAAAGAGTAATCAGAGAAGAATCAAGGAGAAACGGGATCAAATCCCTAGATAGAAATTTGGGGATTAAGCAAAGGATTCAAGAGGGAGTGTTGGAGTTTGATCCTATGCTTAGTCCTGCACAAGAAATAAACAAAAAGTGTGAGAAGAAGAATGATGAGAAGAGGAAGAAGGGAGATGGTACGTAAGAAGGAAGAAGAAGAAGTAAAGACAAAAGGAAGAAGAAGAGTCAACGAAGAACAAGATGAAAGAAGAAGAAAAGTCAAAGAGAGAAGAAGAGAAATGTTTAATTAAGTTAAAAAGGCCATTGGGCCATTTGTGGAATTAAGCCCAATTATAGAAATGAGTTTCGTAGGTTTAACTAAGTTAACTAAATTAGGGATGTCAATCGGGCTGGCCCGGCCCGGCCCGGCCCGAAACCCGTAAAGCCCGCATATATTTGAGCCCGGCCCGGCCCGGCCCGAAAAAAAATCGGGCCTATATTCTAAAGCCCGGCCCGGCCCGGACAGGGCTTTAGGGCTTTTCGGGTTTTTTCGGGCTTTTTTTTACAAACACAAAAAAATCACAATTCTCAATTGAAAAATAATTAAAACAAAATATTTATCAAAATAAATCTAAATTTAAATGTATTATATCAAATCCAATTAAATTTAAAAGCAAAAGTTTGACTAAAAAACAAATAAAATTCAAATAAATTGTATTACTAAATAAAACATAAAATCAAAACACTTCAAATCTATGTAGTAAAGTTCAGATTAGAATCTCTTTCATCGTCTTCTAAATCTTCATCACCATCAAGAGTTAGAGATAAAAAAAAAGAGTAAAATAATATTAAGTTTTTAGAGGTATAAATCATATAGAAATGTCATTGAAAGTCTATAGATAAAGATTTTAAAAATATGAAGTAAATATAGATGAATGATAATGGTACATGAATCATGAAATGTAAACTCATCCAACCAAGTGCATGTACAAATCAGTGATTCAACGTTTCTTGGTAAAAGACGATTTCTATATTTATCCAAGACATGCGCACCAACATCAGTGATGCCACTATAGTTATCGGAATGCTTAGAACATCACATGCAATACGAGCTAACTCACCATAATGTTGTGATTGACACTTCTACCATTATAAAACATTCATGTCTTCATAAAAAGTCAGTTCCAACATATCGTCTTCTAAGTATAGAGTCAATTTAGACTTTCCTTCTTATGGTACGTTTTTTATACGTTTTGAAATCATATGATAAGCGAACCCAAATTTAATAAGACATACGTAATCAAATAGGTTCGGGCTTTTTGGGCTAGCCCGAGCCCGATCGGGCTAAGCCCGAAAAACACACTAGCCCGTTCGGGCTTAGCCCGAAAGGCCCGATTTTTTTTGGGCTTTTATTTCTAGGCCCGAGCCCGCTGCTTTTCAGGGCCCGGCCCGGCCGGCCCTCGGGCTTTAGCCCTAATTGACACCCCTAAACTAGGTTAAGATAAAACATTAGTATAAATATGTAAGTGTGTGTGGAGTGTGAAAAAGGTAAGAAAGTAAGAGTTTGAGAAAACGTTTGTGGCAAAAACCAAAAATCCAACAAAAATACACTTTTACGGTGCCTTTCGACCCTACGGCTTTTAATTAACACCATACTGTATGTCAATTAGACTTTTGACACTTAATTTGTTGGTTTATACCGATTCCAAATTACATACCTTTACATACGCCGGTTATTAAGGAATTAGTTGTAAATAAAATATACTTACGTAGTTACGTACCTTTTTCCAAATCCAAAATATGTTTATTTTAGATATAAACAGGTAGAGCTAGTAAGAGGAGTTGCGATCATATTAGGGTTTCTCAAAACATCGCAGGTTAAGAGCCTTCTCGAGCGTACTTGGTGAGTTTCGTATCGATCTTTCCTGTTAATTAATTAGTTAATGAATTGGACGTACATGTCCCTATTCGTATAACCATCCTGATATGATTTTGGTAATTTTGCTCAGGATGGTCACGAAACTCAGGAATTAGGGTATTGTTGGACAATGGACAGAGTTAGTCGTTTACCTGACGATCTTCTCTTGAAGATACTGTCATTTCTTCCGACAAAAGAAGTCCCGATCACAAGTGTTTTGTCGAAACGATGGCGTTCTCTTTGGATGCTTTTGCCAAAACTTGAGTACTTTCGTCGTCGCAATTACAATACCAAAGAATATTACGAAAGGTTTTCCGAGTTTGTTAGCACAGCTCTCTTACTACACATGGCTCCAGTTCTGGAAAATTTGCACCTCAGCCTTGGAACTAATTGTTGCGACACAGATATTGAATCGTGCCTTGAGATCGCATCAAAACGCGATCTGCGCAATCTAAAGCTGATGGAATCTGGTTTCTTGTCGCTTGAAGAAATTGAATACAAATTCCTTTTATTGCCAATGGATCCTTTCACTACAAGAAAATTGTTATATTGTGACAAAAAATTTAGTCACAATAAAGACTATTTCGTAGCAATAACAATATTGTGACGGAATTGTGACCATTTTAAAACGGTTACAATACAATCGTCACAAATTTTTTTTTGTAACAAAAACGTCACAGAGCTTGTGACGAATTTATTTAGTACCATTTTGTCACAAATGGTGACGATATATGAAAGTAACAAGACCGTCACAATTAGCGACTAAAAACATTGTCTCAAAACTGTCGTGCTTCGTGACTTTCATATTGTCTCAAAATCATCACAAGTTGTGACTCAATATAGTCTCATACTCGTCACAAGTAGTGACCAATTATCCCTCGCCTATTCGTTATAATTCACGACTAACGACAAAGTCTCAAAACCGTCATGTTTTGTGACTACTATAACGTCCCAACGTCCCAATTCTGTCACTCATTATTGTCAAAATCGTCACTATTTATATTTAGAAGCTTAATAAAAAATAATATTGAATTACCAGAAAAAGAACATTGAAAAAGAAATTGTTCTCACAAAAAAAACATACAATAAACACGGTCTTAATTTAAAGATAACATAAGCAAACAAACTAAAATGATAAGTACTAGACCAAATTAAAAGAACAGGAAATCAAACTAAAACTGATGAGAACTTGTGGACTAAAACAAACTAAAACACCGTGGAGCTTGTGGAGAAGCAGAAGTTCATGTTGGAGTGTAGGCAAATGGATTCTTTGAAGCCAAGACATTCTGACCGAAAAGAAACTCCACTATCTTCTCCACAGTTTCGAGTCGTTTCTGAAAATTGACATTCTCATCATGGCTCTTTTGCAACTTAGTTTCGAGTTCTGTCACTCGGCGAGTTAATGTTCCCACTTCTTCAGTAGCTTGTTGGGGAACCGTCGAATCATTTAAAGACATAGAAACACCAGTTTGAAGTGATCCGAGTCCAAATACACGACCTTGTTTTGATATTCCAGCAATCTACAAGAAAACACAAGTATTCAAACAATGATATAATTATTTTGCACAAACCTATCAAAGCACCGAGAAAACAAAGTGGATTTAAATTTAGCTAATGCATACAACTTATATATTAATAAAAACAGTTACTAACTTACTAGAAATATTTAAATTTGGCTAGATTTTATAAATTACCTGAACATAGATTTCATTTCTCTCTTATGTGGCAAGAGGATCTGCCATAACCTCTACATTGGAAGACTCCATCTGTGACAAATGTTCTTGCACATGTTCATCATATTTTTCTGCAATTAGTCGTGCCCTTTCATCGACATATGTTTCGTCAGACTTTTGGTGTGTTTTTTTTTCATCACAGCAATGAAGGAAGAGTCTTCATTATTTGCTTCCTACAAACAGAACATTAAACAAAGTAAAGTAATTGATATTTTTGGATTCAAAACAAGAGAGAGTTATAACTGCCGAACAAAAACAAACAATTTCCAGCAATAAGCAGATTTAATAATTGATTGCAAACAGAAAATAAAAAAACTTAGGGGTTAGAAACACAGAATTCAGACCTTCAAATCACCCAGGGATGAGAAGGCTCTGACTCGGCGGTGGGAGGTTTGTCTCCAAGTTCAGATTCAAGAGTCTTGAGTAGCTCAATCAACTCCTTGCCTGCCTCTTGTTCCTCCCCCTTGGTAGCCCAGACCTTCCTATGGGCATCATACATCTGATCCATTGCACAAAGAGTAAATATAACATCGAGCTATGTCAGAACTCAAAACAAAAGCTCAACGATGATAACAAATGTAACCATAACATTTTGTGGCTGATTCGTCTGAACCAATTTATTTTGCAAACCCCAATCAATTTCCACAAATCGCTTGAAGATAAGTCAAATCAATATGGGAGTGATTTCTCTAAGCCTATCAATTGCAAACTCAAATCAATTTTCAGTAACATAACATCGAACTATCTGAGACGAACCAAATCCCTAAAGTTAGATCAATTTCCAGTATTTGAAATCCCGAAATCGCAGAAGCTTAACGACGATGTCGCTAATCTGACTTAGCAACAACTCATCTGAAAACCCCAATTTCGATTTCAATTTCACGAAATCAAGGGCACAACTAAACAGCAGAAAGAGATTTTGATTACCTTCTTGTCGATAAAATCAACCCAGAATCTAGACTGAGCCCTCTGGTAAGGATCGGAAGGGAGGATAGTGTATTTGTGAGACCAGACCTCGTCGATGTATTGAACCTGGATGGTAGATTCGCAGACCGATTTACCGTTGTGGATGAGAACAGGGATCTTCTTGTGGATCGGATTCATCTGGAGAAGCAAAGGGCTCTTGTTCCTAAGTTCCTCTTCTCTGTACCTTTCTCCCTCAATGGCACACGATCCTCGTCCTCTTAGGGTGAAGCGTGAGAGGAGCTTATTATTTTGTTTATATATTTGTTGAATTTTAGGGTAATGGTGGTGGCGGTTGAGTTTTTATTTTTATGTTTTTTACCAGATTTTTTTGCTGCAATTCAGTAAATTTAATTTTTAGCAAAACCATGAATTCTTTTTTCCCTTAACAAAAAAAATATTAGTACTAGCCCCAGCTCGAAGAACTTCAGTAAAAATTTAGGCTTGGAGAAAAAACAAAACGTCTGTGTGTTTACATTGTTAACATTCCATATCATTCACAAAGTTTGAAGTGTTCAGTCTCAAGAAACATACATAGACCAGATAACAAAGTTTTAATTATTACTTTGCTCTCTTTCATGTCAACTATAGCACCAATGTTCTCATCGATTCTAATCCATGAACTGTCACCATTTGCATGCTAATACCAACAACACCCAAGATATAATCAATGAGAGAAGCATTATGATGGAGTTAAGAGTCACAGACTTAGAAAAAGAACTTGTTTTCTTGAGAGATAAAATTGAAACAGAGAAACAAAGAGACAAACTCTTCATGAGAGACTAAAATCCAACAAAGATTTTAAATTTTTGTCCAACGGTGTGGCAGTCTAAAACAATTCCAAACCTAATTCTTAGATGAACCAATCTTATGCGAAAGAATACTATATAGATGCCCCCTTTAACGTTCTTTAGCCATAGGTTGTACCCTATTTCCTTTTCTGAATTTTAAGCCGAAATACTATATATATAGATATATATATATATATTGCTATGGTTTGTGATTAATTTTGTTGATGACAAAAATGTCATAAATAAATATTTTGATTTTGATGTATTTTAATAGCAAATTTATTAATAATTGTGATTGAATAAAACGTTAGTAAATCAATTTTGAAATGTGACAAACTTGTTACATATTTCAGTTGCAATTTCCAACGATTTTTTTTTTGTTATAGACTCGTACCAAATAACAACTAACATTTAGTCACTATATCGTCATAACTTAAGACTCTAAAGTTCATGACAAGTTCGTAACAAAATTGTGACAATATATTTAGTTACAAAACCGTCGCAATTGTTATAGCTGTTATTTCGTTACAATTTTGTCGCTAATTGCGACAAAATTCAGCTACGATTTAAATCGTCACAATATTAAGACGAAATAGTTACTAGTTTGTGACATAAAAGTTTAGTCACGTTATCGTATCTAAAATGTCACAAATTTGTGACGAAAAATTTATGTCCCAAACTTTAGTCACTATAACTACATTTTCTTGTAGTGTTTAGAAGACTTTTATCCAAAATGTCCCGTCCTTTAACATTCACAAACTTTCACTGTAGAGGTGTCTTTGAAGCACTTGAAGATTGAAACGTGTGTGCTGAAATTGTGCTATATTCAAAATATGCCTCACATCATAACAGCTGATGTTAAAATCTCTGATACCAATCTGCGAAAGCTTCTGTGAAACGTCTCTCTTTATGCTTGATTGCTCCTCGAGGACAGGTACTATAATCGATATTTTATATTTGTAATTTGATCCAACATTTGTGAGGGATGTGATTATGCTTGGAAAATGCATGCAGGTTCCTCACAAACCAACAAAGATCTTCCATCAGCTTCTTCATCTATAAGTCTTTCCACATTATATCGCGATTGGCCGAGTTATCTTAAGTGGTTGATAGAAGCTTCTCCTAAGCTACAAACTCCACAACGTAATTGTAACATCTATTAAACTCAAGTCCCGGATCATGATTTTGTATCCAAGTTATACTGTACCAAACGAGCCTTCTTTTACATTTTGTTCTCAGGAATATTCGATTAGGCCATATACACCTCTCCGGCACAGATATACTGATGAAATAAACATGGTGTATTTTCTATATGTTTTTCATTGATCAAAAACTCTAATTTTCTAGTTTTGCCTAAATTTCAGAATCTATATTTAGTATTGGTGTGCATGTCTTGAACAAATATAGAAATCGTTTTCTAACTAGACACGTTGAAGCATTTGGTTGGATGGGTTTACGTTTCGTGATCCAAATAACATTATCATTCATTCTATTTACTTCATATTTTTAAAATCATTATGTATAAACTTTCACTTATAATTTTTATACGATTTATACATGTCAAAGAAAAACAAAAAAAAAACCCGAAAAACCCTATAATTATGTTCGAGCCGGATCGGACTTTAAAATATAAATCCAATTTTTTTCGGACCAAACCGGACCAGACTCAAATATATGATATCAAGACTTTACAGATTTTGGACCGGTTCAACCAGACTGACATCCCTACTCTCAAGTGCCTACGTGTCTGTAATGGCGTTTTGCTCTACTTGTATCTATTAATTATACGCTTCAAGAAAGATTATAAACCATAGGAAGAAACAAAATTTTCCAAAATCTTCAATTTCTGATAATATTACAATAATAATAAAAAATTGTTTAAACCCTTCGCCAAGTAATGTCTTTTTCTCGATAACTTCTCAATCAAGCTTTTCTTTTTACCTACGTTTATATCTGCACGAGAAGAAAAACAAGTTAAACCCCATTTTAACCAACTAATTATTTACCTTGAATCTAAGAATCAGTGATTACAGTAACGTTTTCTTACCGGCCTTTGCTCTTGAATGAGTTCTTCGACTTCGTTCGAGGTTTCGCTGCACCCGCGCCGCCGCCTCTGCCCTGTTTCTTCTCGCTCATATCGCTCTTGAACAGATCTTTCATCTCTTCACCGCGAGGCTGGTTCCTTGGTTTACTCCGGCTTAGGTTTTGTTTCTTGTTCGGCGTTGGTCTCTCCATCTTACCAGAATCAATTGCTCTCTGTTTTGCTTTTACGGCCTTTGCTCGCCGGTAACCAAGATCCACTAGAGTCAGTCCTTTCTTCTCCGGTTCTTTCTTCTTCTTGTCTTTCCCCTGAAAACAAACACCTTTAAAATCAATACAATGTTTCATCATATCACAGCGAGGGAGTAATGTGTATCACTGAAATACTACTTACTCTTGATCTTCCTCGTCTTTCTTCTTCTTCTCCTTCTTCTTCGTCTTCTTCTCCTTCGTTATCCTCTAGCATCTCTCTGGCAGCTTCTAGATTTCTACGTTTTTTCCTTGGAAGATTCTTCTGTACTTGCATGATCAAGAGAATCGTAAGTTGTCTAGAAAGAATGAGAATCAACACTAAACTTGAAATGATGATGCAACTGAGAAGTGAAGAGCTTCTTGATACACGGACCTCGCGTTCGCGTTTTCTCTTCTCCTTCATCTTGAGGTCCTCTGCTATATCAGCACTAATTAGTTCGTTTCCAGAAGGGTTCCCTGCAGAATCCTGTTCAGAGAAAGTATCCAGAGTGTTTCAGACCAGTGTGTTTGATAAACTTCTTCTTTAACAATCTAATTCATGCCAGAACGAATCAAGGAAAAACTTATGAAGAGACCAGTTACAGGAAAAGATCCTCTCTCTACAACAGCAACATCGGAAATATCGATTGAAGTGTAGATGAATGAGAGAGCACGTAATAAAAAGGACACCTTTTCAGCTTTGGCCACGAGCTTCTTCTCCTTCTCTGTCATGAACCAAGTCCTTTTTGGGCGTGCATATATTTCATCTCTATGCGCAATCATGTTCTCCGCCTGCAGAAATAAAGCCATAATCACCCATGTGAAATTAAGCCAATGACAATTGATCAAAGTCAAGAAGAACAAAAGCTGCCTACCTTTGCAAATTCCATTTCAGCTTTCCTGAGAGCTCGCTCTTCCCTGAAATCGATGAAAACACCTTAAAGACCTAAGTATGCAGATTAATGAATACTCCATGGATAACAAAACTCTTTGATGGGTGTAAAAGGAACCTCTCTGCTCCAATAACAGCAGAGTATTGATCTTCCATTTCATCGATTATCTGAGACCACTTGACGATTGAATGCTCTGGAATGATTCGGCTCTTCAACTTTGAACCCACCTTCTTTGCCTTGTAACCGAAGAAACAAATTCAATTAAATGTCCAAACTAAAGCGGTAATGAAATGGGCATAAGCAAGATCCATGTATGTCTGAAGATTCGCTTACAATGACTTTCAAAAGGGATCGATCACTGTCAGTCACAAACGTTACAGCATAACCTTCCCTTCCAGCCCGAGCTGTTCTACCAACTCTGTGAACATAACTGCAATATCAAAGGAAAAATTAACGCCCCCATATCAGTTAAAAAGAAGAAAGCTGATAGCATTTAAATTCAATTATGATACAGAAAATATCTCGGACTTACCTGTCTATTTCCCGAGGACATGCATAATTTATAACTGTTTGAACACCAATGATGTCAAGCCCCTAGAATGATCAAACAAGAATGTTCAAGTGGTGAATTAGTAGAGCAACTGTGAAGATCATCTGGAAAATAAGTTATTTTCTTCTTATACTTACTCGAGCGGCCACATCGGTCGCAATGAGAAAATCAACCTCTTGCTTTCTGAAAAGTTCCAGAGACTGCAAAATGATACCACTAAGTACTTGCAAACAGTAAAATAGAGGTATTCATGAACAAAAAAAGCTGATGAGTCCAAGTTTCTTACATCAAGACGTTGTGCTTGAGTTAGGTTTCCATGAAGCTCGGCTGCTTTAAGGCCAGCGAGTCCAAATAAAATTTTCAGTCTATGTGCAGCTTGTTTTGTTCCACTGGCACAAGAAGGAAAAACAAATCACTAAGTGAAATGCATAAAGCCAAACTTTGCAAGCATGTATGGAACTTGGATTAGAAAGGTATCACATTTCTAGTGAAGTCGAACCTAAAGATGATGACTTTTGATTTAAAAGTTCTTGTGCACAATGAAAGAAGAACAGCTTCCTGATTTGCCTCTCGAGTCCTGCGTATTCTTACCACCCTACAGTTAAGAGATAACGAGTTAGCTGCATATAGGATGCATATTCAACATCATAAGCTAGCTATTAAGAAGGTTGGAAATGATAAGTAGTGGCTAACATACTCCTCAGTCAGGCCTGGTGGCCTTCTAGCTGACGGATCAGCTGAGAGACGCAACGGTTTGTTCAAGGAGAGTTTGACAAGCTCTTTAACTTCTTCAGTCATTGTGGCTGAGAAGAGCATTGTTTGCCTTCTCTTGGGACACAAGCGAACCTGTAAGTAGATATGGGCTCATATTTAAATCCAACAAAGAACAGCCTAACATAAACACTCCCGTCAAGTTAATTTATTTAATGTCCACTTCGGCGAACTAGAAACTAGTAAAGACAAGACTAACTCACTAGACTTCAATATCATATGTTCACAGGAACCAAACATATCAAACATAAAATGTAATGAAATAGGAAAGATACCAGCTCTTGTATTTCAGTGGCAAACCCAGTCTGTAGAAGGCGATCTGCCTCATCGAGAATTAAAACCGCTAGATCATCCAAATCGACAGACATAGAATTACGCAAATGATCTATCATACGTCCAGGAGTAGCAACAACAATATCTGGCATAGACCTCAGAACCACCTCTTGCTCCTAACACAAGAAACATGAAAGATTTTAGCTCGTAACAATTCCAAAATTTCTAATAAACATTTCGTAGAGAGGAAATAAGCTTGCTCTCAAACATCAAAATAATGTAAACTGAGAACTGTAAATCTCAGACGTTAAACACATGAACGGTTTCAAGAAATCTGAAATTCAAGAGACAGATAAGATCCATACCCTTACAGAAAGCCCTCCTACAATCAATCCACATTTGATATCAGTGAACTGTGCAAGCTTCTGAATCATACTGTGAATCCTGCAACATGTCCCAAAAGAAAAAGCAAATCAGCTTCTCAGCAACAGGAATCAAAAGGACTTGAAGGTTTGGTATTGTTGTTGGGGCCAAAGTTTTGCTACTTACTGGACAGCCAACTCCCTCGTTGGTGTGAGAATAAGAACTCTAGTAGCAAAGACCCGCTTGGGACGGAAGAGCAACCTCTCAAGAGTAGGTAAAGCGAACGCAGCAGTCTATTAAAACAAGCGAAATTGGAAATCATCATAATCAAAACTAAACAATCTCAAAATGAAACAAACCCCTCAGACTACTGCTCACCTTCCCTGATCCAGTGATGGCACTGGCGCAAAGATCACGCCCTGTAAGTGCTAAAGGTATACATGCTGCCTGCATTTGCAACACCAGCGATTCAGATGAAACTCTAAAACAGTGACTGAATCTAAGATGCGTGCGGGAAGAACTGGACCTGAATCGGGGTAGGTTTCTTGTATCCAAGAGTTTCGCAAGCTCGGAGCAATGGACGAGAGAGATTGAGCTCCATGAAAGAATTGGCATTAAACGAAACTCCATCCACCGTAGAGAAAAACGGCTTGGCAGCAACATCTTCTGCTTTAAACTCAGCTCCCTCGTCGTCTTCCGAAAGATATTCCTCCTTCACAGTTAAATTCACACTTCAGCTTCTCGAAAAACCCAATTCGACAAACGGATTGCATCAATTCAAAATTAAAAAATTAGGGATTACTTGTTTGTCGGGTTCAGCATCGGAGGCATCTTCATCCTCTTCTTCTTCTTCTACGGAGATGGGAAGTGGACGATGCTGGATAGCTTTGGAGATCTTCTCGTCGACAGACGTTGTGTGTCGGCGGGCGTGTTCTTCCCCGACGGAGCTTGAATAAGATGCAAAATCCCAAGGAGACTGGGCATCAGCACTTCGTTTCCCCGTAGGCTTCTCATCTTCTTCTTCTTCTTCGTCATCCTCCTCTTCTCCATCTTCGTCTTCGTCAGCTTCCGCTTGACCTTTACGCTCTTCTGCTTCGTCTTCCTCTACATATTCTTCACCACTCTCTTCTTCATGGTCTAGTAATTCGAGCTCGTCGTCGCTAGCCGCATCGAAGAAGAATTTCCCGGGCATTGCTAGGGTTTATGAGGTTTCAGAAATTTGAGAGAGAGAGACCGCTGGAATAGAACGAAGAGGTTACTAATAGGTCTGGGAAAAGAATAACCGAACCGAATCAAATCAAATCAATGCTTCTTGGTTTAGCCGAATCAACCATTCAATTTCTGATCTTATAAACCGGTTTGGTTCTATTTGAAACCAACAAAACCAACTTTCCTCCCACTTGAAGTATGGACTTTTAATTCATGAACTATTTTCGCGCACTCAATTTATTCCTCAATTATCGCTTGCTCAAAATAATTCTTCAAATTGTAGTTGATTGCGCAAAATTGGGATTAACAAAGTTAAACGTTAATTACTAAATGGATATAAGTCCACTAAATCGGTTGTAACTCCTTCAATACAACCCCGAATGAGTTGAAACCACTTCCATTGTAACGCTAACTCAATTGCATATAACTTTTATGAAGAGCGTCATATCTAAATTCAAAGAGAAGAGTTCCATCCGAGTCGATCTTATAGATACATATTCTTGATGCAAGATTGACTCAGATAGAAGCCTTTTCTTTGGATTTATCTTTGGAGCTCTTCATCAAAGTTATAGAAAATTGAGTGAGCTTTCTAATGGGAGTAGTTTCAACTCATTCAGGGTTGTATTGAAGGAGTTAGAGCCGATTTAGTAGACATGTATCTATTTAGTAGTTGTAACTCCTTCTATACAACCCCGAATGAGTTGAAAATACTCCCATTAGAAAGTTCACTCAATTTTCTATAACTTTTATGAAGAGCTCCAAAGGTAAATCCAAAGGAAAAGCTTCCATCCGAATCAATCTTGTATCAAGAATATGTGTCTAGAAGCTTGACTCGGATGGAAGTCTTCCCTTTGAATTTAGATATGACGTTCTTCATAAAAGTTATAGGAAATTGAGTTAGCGTTCCAATGGAAGTGGTTTCAACTTATTCGGGATTGTATTGAAAGAGTTGCAGCCGATTTAGTAGACGTATATCCATTTAGTAATTAGCGTTTGACTTTGTTAATCACGATTTTGCGCAGTCAACTACAACTTGGGGAATTATTTTGAGCAAGCGATAGTTGAAGAATAAATTGAGCGCGCGAAAATAGTTCAGAAATTAAATGAGCAATTTCCCGTTAGTCTTCCTGTAATTATCTTGGACTGGGCTTATGATAATATTAGATCCAATGGACTTGTATAAATCATATTTCTTACCAAGAGTTTGTACAAGAAACCTGTACAGGTTTGTATAGATCTCTTTTTCAGCAATTAAGTAAGATATCGTTTATTTAACAGAAAAAAAAAAAAAAATAGACAATCGTATATATGGATGGAGATCAATTATATTTCAAAAAAATGAGGATAGGGATTTTGAGATTTGAAACAGATATTTTATTCACATCTCTATGAGATTTGAAGGTTTACGCAACAAGAACAGGTCGAGATTCATCAAGGGGAAGACATTGTATCATCAATTGAGAGGTTTGCGCAACATAATGGACACTTCCATGTATGGGTACCAAGCGACCGAGATCGTCTTTGAGGTGACAGTAGAAGGCTGATGAATAATCGATGTAAGCAATCTTCTTCGTCGTATTGTAATGTTTCAGAAATCTTATTTACCTTCATTTTGATTTTTGTTGTTTTACTTTACTAGATGATTACCCCTTCTCATGCGGGTCATATTCATATACGTTTTTTTAGTATTACTTTTCATTCAATATTCATTCGTGCAAGATTTGAGCATGTTATTTTTAACATATTTTTCTTACATAATCAATTTCAAACATGTGTTTTAGATTTATGTAATTTCTTATCTAATCTAGAAACTCCTCAAACAAACTAAAAAATATCCAAATAAGGAATTGATGAAAAATATTCAATAGCTCTGATTTCATGCTTTCTCGCAAAAAATATCCGACTCCGCGTTTTTCACCCAAAAATATGGTTCCACTTTTTCCCGCCAAAAACAAAACTCTCGGCTAAAAATTGGTTCCGCATTTTCCCATCAAAAACTAATTTCGTGTTTCTTGCCAAAAAAATGATTATGCGTTTCTCGCCAAAAATGTGATTTCGTTCCGTATTTTCCCGCAAAAAAATATAATTTTTCATTGTGTCATCAAAATTGTGACTCTGCGTTTTCCCACAAAAATGAAGTTCTGTGTTTTCTCACCAAAACTCTTTCTTTTTTTTGGAACAACTATTGATTCATTAAAACGAAGGTGTTACAACAACAAAGGAACATGAGAGAAGATTCTGAGGGAGTGTTTTGCTATGGCATCAGCCCTCTCGTTTGCAAGACGAGGAATGAAAAAAAAAAGAGATAGACGAAAACATAGACGCAAGAACTTTGATATCGAAGAGGAGCCCGTAGATATCCTTGATTGGTTCTTGCAATGAGATGGATGGGACAAGGTCCTGAGCGTCAGATTTGAGGCAGAGATTGGCGAAGCCCTTTCTAGCTCATGATTAAGAGATGCACGGATAGCCAGAGCTTCCGCCATTAATGGGGAATTTACAAATGATTCTACAAATTGTCCATAGCTCAATTTCGTTTGGTCATGATTGAGGAAAATCCATCATAGGCCCATTGCTTTTGTGTCCTTTCTCTAGGCTGCATCTGAATGGCATATGACTGTGTTTGGATGAGATTGTCGTCGGGGTTGTCCAAAGTTACAGGGACTTGCCGGGATCTCTGAAAGTTGTGCAGCTTGCCACTCTCTTGCATCTTTTAGAGCTTTGGTACATGTTTCTTCTGCGCTAAAGATTTTTTCTTCGAAAAGACGGTTGTTCCTTGACGTCCAAATGGCCCAGCATAACCACGAAAAAAGTGGCCCAGCTCCAATACCCGTAGGGGGAAGACAGATCAGAGGTTTTGCCACAATGAGAGCTGAGACAAAATCTATAAAAGTCGATGAGTCAACTCTGGTTTTTGTAGGTGCTAGAGACCATACTTGTTGGGCAAAAGGACAATGAAAGAACAAATGGTCTGTTGTTTCAAGGTCTCCGCAGTGAGTGCAGCAAGCGTTATCTAGCAGACCACGATTGAGTAGATTTTCTCCTACAGGAAACGCATGTTGAACAATTTTCCAAATGAAGAGTTTTAGCTTTGGAGAGAAAATTCCATTCCACATTTCAGAGTACCCGTTTAGGCTGATTGGATTATGTGCTTTTGGATGTGCCGCCTCTGATACTGAGTAGTGATAATTGGATTTTGAAGAGTAATCTCTCGATTTATTTGATAGCCACACATATGAATACTCTGCTCCTTTTTTGTTGGGTCTGATGCAGAGGATATCTGAGATATATTCAGGTAAGAGATCTTCAATTTTTGCTTTGTTCCATTCTAGGGTATCCTCAGAGATGAGGTATGAGACTCTCAGATCCTTCGTTGACAGGGAAGGGGGACCAATAGGTGCCAAAGATGAGGAGAGTGAAAGCCACGGTTCTGTCCAAATGGACGTATCTTTACCATTCCCAATCGCTTTTCCTAACTGTTTCTGAAGCAGATCTATGTCAATCAAGATCCGTGAGAACTATAAGGTGGATGAGCTTCTAGCAATGGTTTGTCTTTTAAATATTTGCCAGCCAGAACACGAGACAGAAGGCATGAAGGTCGTTTGAGGAGGCGCCAACTAAGCTTTGGTAGAAGGGAATCGTTGAACTTTTGGATTTCCCAAAGTCCTAAACCTCTATCCTTTTTGGATTTTGCAAGCTTTTTCCATGAGATCCAACACATTTTTTTTTTGTCCAGGTTTTGTATCCCACAAAAATCTGGTTAATGCTAACTGTATTCTTTTGCACAAGCTTACTGAGAGTTTGAAACAAATATGTTATCATTAAAAATAAATCGTCCAAAAAATTAATAAATCTACCACCTCGTAAAAATATGTCTACCGAAATAAGTCTACCGGCCTAAAAATAAGTCTACCAACAATAATTAAATCTACCGTCAAAGAACGGTAGATTTGTTTATCTGAGCGCGTTGGCGTGTATTAAAAATAGTTATGGCAATATCGTAATTATGTTTTTGCCAACAAAGGCCAAAAGGGCAAAAGGGCAAAATCGATACCCTAAATTATTTGGGCTACTTGCAAAAATGACTCACAATTTGTGGTCAAATACAAACATAACCTCTTTTTTCCTTCTCCTCACAATTTGTGGTCAAAAATGACTCACAATTTGGGCCATTTTTTGTCCATTACACCCTTCCAGCTTGCGGTATTCACGAAAATGTCATTCTAAGAAAATGCGTAGACTTCTTTTGAAGTATGCTTCATTCTGAAAAATACACAAAACACCTTTGGATATCCACTTATTTACGAATATGCCATCTTCTTTAATTTTTTCAACCACCATGAACAACCAATTTCGAGCTCTAAATGCTTCTCCAACCAAATTCTTTGGCTCTAACTCCTCATTTTTATGCTCATAACCTCATAATCTTCCATTTCTTCTCCATTTTCATCCAACAAACTCTCTCATTTTTGTTTTCAAAATTTATAAATTCTTAGATCTTGCTTGTTTCAGTGGCTATTGCATAAGAAGGATTGGACTTCTTTGATATTGGTTAATCACAGTGTTCTGGGCACTCGACGAAGCTCAAAATAGCCTCAAACCGGATCTAGGTAATTATTCATTTGATTTTCGTTAATTTTCAGATTTGTTTCACGATAGTAGATTTCAAATGAATTCTGCTCTTCATCGTAGACTTCATTTGAAGTCTCCTAGTCAACCATAGGTTAGTTTTGCAATTGACTATTTTTTTCGTTTTTGTAAGGAGACTTCAGGTGAAGTCTGTGAGTTATCCTTTGAAAACAAAAAAAATCACCCGTAGACTTCATATGAAGTCTCCGAAAAAGAGAGGCTACTTTTGTAGTTGACCAAACTTTGACTTTTATATGGTAGACTTCATCTGAAGTCTTCAAGAGAAGTCTTCGTTTAAGTCAGTTTGGTATTTGACCAAAATTTTGACTTTTTATGAAAGTTAGTTTTGCGTTTGACAAAATTTTCAAACTTAAAAAAAAAAAACTTTTTTAGAGTAGACTTCATATGAAGTCTACAAATTTAGAGTAGACCTTAAAAGAAGTCTATGTTTTCAAAAACTGATGTAGACTTCAAACGAAGTCTGCAATGAATATTTTTGGTCAAACTCAAAACTAACCTTATTTTTTGTCTACTTTCAGTATTTGAATTGCAAAAGTGACCCATTTTTAGAAGACTTCAGTCTGAAGTCTTCTCTAACGACGTAGACTTCATTAGAAGTCTTCTTTAATAGCGTAGACTTCAAATGAAGTTTACTTTAAAAGTCAAACACTGATGAGATTCTGGTCAAATGGAAAACTAAACTATTTTTCGGCAGACTTCATGAGAAGTCTACTTTTATAAAGTCAACAGTTTGGTCAAATGCAAAAATAACATGTTCCACAATAGACTTCACACGCAGACTTCTAAGAATTTATGTAGACTTCAAATGAAGTCTTTTTTGTCAACTTCTCATTGAAGTCTACTGTATAACGTTTTTAAAAAAACTCATTTAGAGCATATTTATAACGAATCTTTGACCTTTTTTGTTCTAGTGAATTAAATTTGATTTATGGAGTGAATCAAAAAAATTATAACGAATCTTTGACCATTAACTTACATGTTGTTTATGGAGAATGGATGTTTAAAGACTGGTCGTGGCATTTTGTGGTGGATAATCGCAGAGGGAGAATGTTTTTTTTGAGTGATGGTTGTACACACATGATTATATGCTAGACAAGAAAACTGAGTTGGTGGAGTTAACTTATTCATTACCAGATTCATTCATGTAATGCGATTAAGCACTCTGAACCAGTTTCTATTTGTTATGCACTCTGAAGTTGTTTTAATTTGTTATGCGATTAAGCACTGTGAACCAGTTTCTATTTGTTATGCACTCTGAACCAATTTCTATTTGTTATGCACTCTGAACAAATTTTTATTTGTTATGCAATTAAGCACTTTGAACTTGTTTCTTTTGTTTATGTTGTTATGATGTTAAATCCTAGTCATTATAAAACACCTGCCTTAGAACAATGTTACATCATTTTGTCAAGTTCTATTGATAGGTTACAAAAACTTTCAGCCCTATCAATAGTCACAAAAAAATCTCCCACAATAATATCTTAATCATTACAAACACATGTTTCAGAACAATGTTACATCATTTTGTCAAGTTCCGGTTTGATGTTGGCATCACACAAGGTCGATCGTAATGTCATTCCAAGTGCATGGCATTTATGATGGGAAGTGAAGTCTGCAGTCATTAAATAAATATGAATGAGAAATCTGTGAATTTGAAGTTTGAAATCGAAGTCTAAAAACAAAGTATGGAAACGAAGTCTGGAATCGAAGTCTGGAAACGGAAGTTTGGAAAACGAAGTCTGGAAATAAAGTCTGTAAACGAAGTCTGAAAATGAAGTCTGAAAAACGAAATTAGAAAACCCAGAAATATGAACAAAAATTAGAAAACCCAGAAATATGAATAAAATTAGAAAACCCAGAAATGTTCAATACATTTACAGCTTTGTTCAACAGAAAACCCAGAAATATGAAAAAAAATTACCGGAAAAATCAACAAAAATTTTACATTTGAAAAGACAAACCACAAAATCTGAAAAAAAAAATCAAATCTAACTAACAAAAAAAAAATCACAGTAAATCCACAAATCTGAAAAAAATCAAATCTAACTAACAAAAAAATCAAATTTAATCTATCTAACAAATCAAATCAAATATAACTAACAGAAGACAAACCAAAAGACAAACAAAAAAATCAGAGAGATGAAGCAAAGATCAAACATCAGGAAAATCAAATCAAATTAACAAAAAAAAAATCCACGAATCTGAAAAAAAGAGCAAAATCCACAAATCTGATGAAAAAAAAGAGCAAACTCTACGAATCTGAAAAAAAGAGCAAAATCCACGTTTCAAAGAAATCAACTCCTTCTCCTACAAAAAAAAATAGAATAGTCATTTAGTTACCCAGATAAAAGGAAGAACGATATATCTAAACAAGAGAGAGAGAGAGGCGAGAGAAAGAGAGCGCAGATAGACGAGTGAGAGAGAGAGCGTGCCGTTTGAGAGAGGCAAGATTTTTTTACATAATTAGGGTTACTTCCCTTATATATGATGGGGTAAAATTCCCGGTTAGATAAATTTATTTCAATAGATTTCGGTTTAGCAGACTTCTATATGAAGTCTACTCATAACTCAACTATAACCTATAAATTATTTTCTTGGTTAATCTGATCAAATTTTATGAATTTTTGATTTTTAAAACATCATAACTTAGTATAATAAATTTTTAAAATCTCATAATTTTATAACATAATATTTTTTTTTTTAAATATAAAATTTAATTACAGAGCAGACTTCATGAGAAGTAACCTGCAGGGGTAGTGAAATTACAGTTACCTCCTCAATGACTAAACAAAAACCCAGTACGTGTTTTTACGATTATAACCCTGAGACGCAGGTAGACTTCTATATAGTCTACATGCGTGTCAGGGTTATAATCGTAAAAACACGTACTGGGTTTTTGTTTAGTCATTGAGGAGGTAACTGTAATTTCACTACCCATGCAGGTTACTTTTGTTTTAACTCAAATAAGGGGTCTAGTTTTGTTGAAAAAAAAATCAAATTTTAGGTTATTTTCAGCAATTCCCCCAAATTATTTTAGTAATTTATAAAGATTTGCATTGTTCTAATAATTAAGACATTTTTGAAGGTTAGTTTAGTTATCTTCTCTTTAAAAAATGAGGATAGAGATTTTTGAGATTTAAAACAGATATTTTATTCAAATCTCTATGTATTTTTTCCCCCAAAATCTAGATGTGTATTTAGACTTAATAGATGATTGAAAATAAATATTTACTTGGAACACAAATATAAAGCCATGATCAACCTTAACTATGAAGTAGTGTTAGGAGTGGGAACAATCATGTATCGGTCCATAAACATCTTTTATCTTTCAATTTTTGAGATAATGATGTACACAAACTCAAAGTAATTAACTCAAAGAATAATAATCCCTTAAAGAAAGCCGCCATAAAGTCTTAAAAGGTCATTAAACCATCTTTTTCCCCTAACCTTTCATAAGCCTAATTGTATTTGTGCACTAATTTTTCTTTTAAACAGTACTAAGATTTAACCCGTGCTAATTATAGCGCGGAATATTTTTTTTAAAAAAAAATTGTTTTGAAATTTAATAAAATTGCTTTTATCTGAATTTTAAAATATAGCTAACTTATGATTATAGATAAATATGTCAATTGTAATAATTTGTCTATTTAACCCATTTTGCAGTGAATTAAAATATTATTCGGACTAACCTACAAAAAACTTATAATCTTGAAAACATAACTCTAATATGCACCGTTAATAACTCTAGTTTTTTTGTGTCTAACTTTTTATAAAATTAGTAAAATATTTTTGAGCTTTTGTTTTGATATATATTCAAATAAAATATAATAAATTATAGTGAAAAATTTAGTAAGATTGTGAATAGATTTTTTTTCTTTGAATTCATTTGTAATAGCAAGATATTGAATATGAATTTATTATTATTTTAAAATATATAGTATTAAAAATAATTAAAAAATTAAATAATAAAAAACATCTTTAATGCAAAATATATACTTTCCATATTCTAATCAATAATTTTAAAATATTATTATGTCCTTTTCTATTTCAATTATCCTTTGTTATTTGTAATGGCATTTCATGTAATAACTTACAAAACAAAGTTCATTTTCAAAAATGTTTTCTTAAATAATATTATAGAGATTTTCCTAAAAACCTATAGGAACAGAATTAAACCAACCAACAGAGCATAACCGGTAAAATCCCTCGACAAGAATCTGTGTGATACGGCGCCGTTTTTAAGAGAATCTTTCGACTCCGTCAGTGAATCCAACCTTAACCTGGGATTCGGCCCATAAAGCTTGAGTATGCCTGCCACGTCATCAACAGTAAGGTCAACCTTCTTGGTCCTTGGCCGGAGACTCGGATACATAACCGCCGATTCCTGCGAGCTATGTCCTAATCCCAGCAAGTGACCAATCTCGTGAGTCGCCACCGACTCCAAGTCAACGGCCACCGTTGATCCTTTGAAGTCATCGTCGACGACCCATGTCTCCGCCGCGTCAAGGTGTAGCCTACCGTTCTCCGGCGCAAAAGCGTGGGCTAGAGTCCCGAGAACACCGTCAAACGGCTGCCCGTCACCGTGATCGCCGGCGAAGAATCCGATTTTTAAATCCGCCGCCGTGTAATCATCAACCTCCTCGAAACTCACAGGAATCACGCTCGCCCACTGACCGAAAGCACGCCGGAAAACCGTTTTGACGTCGTCTGATGTCAAGTACTCGAGTTTGTGTGTTTTCGAGAAGGCGTATGTTAGCGTGTCGCGATTCCACTTCGGTTTACCGCCGAAATACGTATAATGCGCCGTTGTGTGCACACCGTTGTCGATCATGTGGGTATCGCTAACGCCACATCGCGGTGACGACATGAGAGTGACGGTACTCGTGTCGAGTCTCCCGGTAATCGGTAAACCGAGATTCTGCTGGTACAGAGAGATTGCGTATTCGAGACGGCCATCGAACACGTCGGAGAAATTCTTCGAGCCATCACCACCACCACCATCGTCTTCTTCTTTGACGTAACCGAATCGGTGGAGGTATCTTTTGAGCTCGGATACACCGCTGACGTGGCTGCCTATCTGGACGTCTACAAGACGTGAGAAATCATGCCACGTGGAGTTGCTGACGTGTATTTGTTGAGTTTCTTTTGCTGTGAATTCCTCCGGCGGGTTTCTGGCGGAAACACGGCGAGGGAAACAGTATAAGAGGACGGAGAAGATTAATACAAAACAGAGAGCTCTGTTTCTATAAGATAAACACCGAGACATGGGTTCTCCGTTTAGCGAGATTCAAAGATTCTGAATATATTGATTTAAATAAGAAGTTCAGTGGAGGAAGGATCGATTGAGAAGAAAGGTGAAAGAGAGACAGAAAAAGGGGAAAGAGTTTTATACAGATTCTGACGTGAGGATACGTTTAAACCCCAAAAAAAACTACAATTTGGACTACTACTTGGAAGTTGGTTCGTTGTGTCAACTGAATCCTGTCCGGTTTAGGAATTACATTTGTGAAATCCTTGTTCTAATAGGACTAGGGATGTCAATCGGACTAGTCCGGCCCGAAACCCGTAAAATCCGCATATATTTGAGTCTGGCCCGGTCCGACCCAAAAAAAAATCGGGCCTATATTCCAAAACTCGGCCCGATCCGGACAAGGTTTTTCGGGCTTTTCTTTACAAACACAAAAATTCACAATTCTCAAATGAATAATTAAAACAAAATATTTATAAAAATAAATCTAAATTGAAATGTTATGTATTAAATCCCATTAAATTTAAAAGTAAAAGTTTGACAAAAAAACAAATAAAATTCAAATAAATTATATTACCAAATAAAACATAAAATCAAAACACTTCAAATCTAGGTAATAGAGTTTATATTATAATATCATTCATCGTATTCTAAATCTTCATCACCATCAAGAAGTACAGATAAAAAATAATAATATTAAGTTTTGACATGTATAAATCATATAGAAATGTCATTGAAAGTTTATAGATAATGATTCTAAAAATATGAAGTAAATATGGATGAATGATAATGGTACCTCGATCACGAAATGTATAGAAAACTAGGATTTAACCCGCGCTATAATTAGCGCAGAGTAATTTTTTTTAAAGAAATTCTTTTGAAATTTAAGAAAAATTACTTTATTTGAATTTTATAATATGCATAACTCATGATTATAGATAAAATTGTCAAACGAAATAATTTGTCTATTTAACCCGTTTTGCAATGGACTAAAATATTATTCGGACTAACACGTAAAACATATAATTTTAAAAACATAACTCTATTTTAGATGCCAAACATAACTCTATCCTGCCACTAATCAACTTTTAGATGCCAAAAAAAAAATTAGATGCCATGGATACTTCTATTTTATGACACCCATATTGTAATTGACGATCATAGAATAATATTCCGAAACATTTATATAATTGCGTCGATATTTCATACACACAATCAATTTTGGATGGCGAAAACTGAGAACGTAACTGTTAGAATAGAATTCTTGGCATCATTCGCGCAGATAAACCGGTTTAAAATGTCAAAAAAAAAAAAAATGGAGAAACAATACAATTTTGCTAGGCCTTAATTGAACGCTGGTTAATTAGAATGTCAACCGGACATAAATCAAGTATATGTAATTAATGGATTGATATTAAGATTAAGGCTGCAACTGATTGACATAATAGATGAATAAAAATGAGTTGAATCATTGATTTCACTGTTTTACTCTAAAAACTTAACATTTGAGCCAAAATTGCATTCCTCTAAAAATTAATGGGACTCACATAATGAGTTGAAAAATGGTTGATTATGCTGAAATTTACTACCCTTCAAAATAGATGAGTAACAATGGAGGAATAAGCTTTTTTTAAAAAAAAAAATTATTTTTTTTAATTAAAATAANACTCATATAACTACTATCCAAATTCGGCATGATATATTTCACAGTGTAAATTTAATACATTCAGTTACAGAGAACATTACAACAATCATCATTCATGGCTAAAATATCTGATAGTGCAACATTCATCATAAGAAAGAGTAAACATGAATATACATTTACTCCTTTGTATGATCTAAGGCATATTTTTCACATTCCAAAAATTTTGTAATCGAATATGAGCAAACAAACATTAAACCTTATGGAAAACAACAATAACAAGTAAAGGAATCGTTTATAACATATATTTATCCTATTGTGGTTTCACACTTAACAAATATGTGGTTTCACTTCTTGCAACGGAATAGCATGGGTTTTGCAACGGATATCTTGATTTTGCAACTGAATTTTTGATTTTGCAACGGATTTCTTGAGCTGACTTGCAATTCCGTTGCTAACTGGCTCATTAAAAAAAAAAAAAAATTCAAGTTTCAATCCTTTTACTCATATAACTACTATCCAAATTCGACATGATATATTTCACTGTGTAAATTTAATACATTCAGTTACAAAGAACACCACAACAATCATAATTCATGGCTAAAATATCTAAGAGTGCAACATTCATCTTAAGAAAGAGTAAACATGAATATACATTTACTCCTTTATATGATCTAAGGCATATTTTTCACATTTCAAAAATTTTGTAATCGAATATGAGCAAACAAACATTAAACCTTATGGAAAACAACAATAACAAGTAAAGGAATCGTTGTTAACATATATTTATCCTATTGTGGTTTCACACTTAACAAATATGTGGTTTCACTTCTTGCAACGGAATAGCATGGGTTTTGCAACGGATATCTTGATTTTGCAACTGAGTTTTTGATTTTGCAACAAATTTCTTGAGCTGACTTGCAATTGCGTTGCTAACTGGCTCATTAAAAAAAAAATTCAAGTTTCTATCCTTTTACTCATATAACTACTATCCAAATTCGATATGATATATTTCACAGTGTAAATTTAATAGATTCAGTTACAGAGAACACCACAACAATCATCATTCATGGCTAAAATATCAAAGAGTGCAACATTCATCTTAAGAAAGAGTAAACATGAATATACATTTACTCCTTTATATGATCTAAGGCATATTTTCACATTCCAAAAATTTTGTAATCGAATATGAGCAAACAAACATTAAACCTTATGGAAAACAACAATAACAAGTAAAGGAATCGTTGTTAACATATATTTATCCTATTGTGGTTTCACACATAACAAATATGTGGTTTCACTTCTTGCAACGGAATAGCATGAGTTTTGCAACGGATTTCTTAATTTTGCAACGGATTTTTTTTGATTTTGCAACGGATTTCTTGAACTGACTTGCAATTCCGTTGCTAATTGGCTCATTAAAAAAAAAAATTCAAGTTTCTATCATTTTACTCATATAACTACTATCCAAATCCGGCATGATATATTTCACAGTGTAAATTTAATACATTCAGTTACAGAGAACACCACAACAATCATCATTCATGGCTAAAATATCTAAGAGTGCAACATTCATCTTAAGAAAGAGTAAACATGAATATACATTTACTCCTTTATATGATATAAGGCTTATTTTTCACATTCTATAAATTTTGTAATCGAATATGAGCAAACAAACATTAAACCTTATGGAAAACAACAATAACAAGTAAAGGAATCATTGTTAACATATATTTATCCTATTGTGGTTTCACACTTAACAAATATGTGGTTTCACTTCTTGCAACGGAATAGCATGGGTTTTGCAACGGATTTCTGATTTTGCAACGAATTTCTTGAATTTGCAACGGATTTCTTGATATTCCTTGCAATTCTGTTGCTAAATAGCTCATTAAAAAAAAACTAAAGTTTCAATGATAGCCGTGGGTAATTGGGTATCGGTAATACACGGAACCAAACTGATACCCAATCGGGTACCCAAATTACTTGAATTATACTTATATACCCAAAAATATTTAATATAATACAGGGTTTTTGGTATATTTTAGTATTATGATTATATTTTCTATAATTGTTTTTTAGGTTTTCGGGTATATTTTCTGGTTTTCGGATATATTTTAAGCATTTCTGATATATTTTTTTTAGTTTTTTTTTGGATTTTTGGATTTTATAGTATATTTTAGGCCCGGAACCCTATCGGTTTCTAAATGGGTCCAAAATCCTTCTATCAGAAAGAACCGGAATCGACCCAGGGATATCTCTTACTCATATATTCATATGTTTAATACTTAGATGATGATTTTTGAAAATTATATCTTATTTCTGTTTAGTAGGTAATTAGCAATATATTAGCAAAAATTTTGGGCGGCATATTAATTAGTGGATTGTAAATTTGTAATTATTTTGGGTTGCATATTAATTACCAAAACATTTAATTTTTTTAGGCGGCATTTTTTATTCTTTTAGGCGGCATTGTTTTTTTCACTTGCAACAACTTTGCGACTGGATTGCAACCGGTTGTAAAACCTGATGGGTAAATGACTATTTAACCCTCATCTTATGTTAGATGTTTACTAAGGGAAAACCCTCACATCGACACTGATGAGGACATCGACCCAACCAAGCATGATCCGGACGATACAAACCCAATTCCGGTCATGAGACATCCCCCACGTACTAGAGCGGGAACGAGGAAGCTACGAGAAGAAATGCAGAAAGGTTTGGAGGTTTTAATCAACCGGAGCAGCTTCGAGGATATCACCAACGATATTGGACAGCTCACCCTTGATCACGAACAACCCATCCTCAATCAACTCGCCATGGACATAGCCGTGCGACGACTTCAACAAACGGACGACGAGACAGAAGAACTTGGAGGAACTCACGGACATGAAGAACTTCTCAACGGCCCAGCTACCACAATGATCAAATGGCCTGACCCAACAAGCGAATGGCCCCTCTTGAAGGCCCAGCAAGTCCCATGCGTGATCTTCACGATTTCAGCGGAGATCACCTAAATCCCCTCGGCCCGCAACAAACAATGTGAGTGTTTAATTCCCAAATTATTCAAACTCACAACTTTCCTTTCTTTTGCAGGTTTTCTCTTTTAGTTTATTTTCGAATATTGGCCTTAGGATTAGCGGCCCCATTTTCCATTTAATGTCGCATTATTTAGTTTATCTTTTGTTAGGATTTGCATTTAATTTCGACCCTTGGAGGTCAAGTCGAAGAGCTATTTATAAAGCTCCCCTGCGACATTGTATTCCTCAGACTTTTTCCCATTATTAATAAAGAGAGAACTTTCTTCTTTATAGGCGGCCTCCGCTTGAGTTCTTAAGCATCGCGTGGTTTCCCCCTTGCTTCTGAGTTCGAAAACCGACTTATCACAGTCTCGCCATCAACTGTGTGGCGTCACATCGATCCATCCTTCATTCGTTCATCCGTTCATCCATCGATCTTGACAAAGAGCGCCCCTCGGCCAGTTGTCTTGATTCCATCGTCCACCTTCGATCATCCCTCGGCTTAGTGAAGAGCGCGCCTCGGCCAGTCACTTAGTCCCATCCGGCAACTTTGTGAGATCCCCCTTTGGATCTTACATCATTGGTATCAGAGCCAAAGGTTCTACCTTTGGTTTTTCTTACCCTTATCTTTTTCGATTTCTTTTGCACTTATTCATCTATCTATCTAGCTTCCTCATCCATTCATAAAAATCAAAAAAAAAAAAAAAGTGTTCTAGTATTTTAGTTGGTTGTTCTTGCTTAGGGCGGCTGCGTTTTTCATCATTCAAAAAAAAAAAGAAGTTTTAACCTAGTAGTTTCGATTTGTTTAAATTTTCAAAAAAAAAAAAAATATTTTATTTGCTAGATTTTGTTAGGCGAGTTTTAAATTAGGAAAGTAAAATTATTTTGCTTCCTTTTATTCTTATTCTTCTATTTCCTTTTGCGTTTGATTTGTTTGTTAAGTATCTCAGGAATCTCGTGATGGCCGATAACCCACAAGGCAACGAGGCCATCCTACAAGCCATCGCGGCTTTACGGCAAGAGATGCACAACAAGCTAGGTCTTGTCCAGGGCAGAATGGACCGCATGGAGAACGCTCAACACGCTAGTGATGACGATTCCCCGAGTGACGAAGAAGAAGGAGCCCCTCGGCATCAACGGCAACACAACCAACAGCGCCAACCGGCTAACCCTCGGCGAGATCCGAACAACCGGGGCAGAATGCGCGATGATGAGGTAATACGCCCAAACAATAGTGACGTAAAACTAACGGCACCTCATTTTGCAGGAAAGGTGAATCCCGAAGCGTACCTAGAGTGGGAAAGACGGATGGAGCACATCTTCGACTATTACGCCTACAACGATAGGAAGAAGGTGGCTTTAGCCGCAGCTCAATTAACGGATCATGCACTATCTTGGTGGGACAGAGACGTATCCGAAAGAAGGAGATACAATCGCACCCAGATCACGACTTGGGAAGGCATGAAATACCACTTAAGCAAGAGGTATGTTCCGCCCCATTTCCACAGAGACTTACAAAAGAAGTTCCGTAAGTTGGTGCATGGAAGTAGGACGGTGGAGGAATATTTCGAGGAGTTTGAGCAACTCAGGAACAGGCTGGATCTTCTCGATACGGAGGAGACACTTATGGACCAGTTTCTCGAAGGTCTGCATGACCGCATCATTAGCAAGGTGGAGATGCAGCCTTACCATGACATGACCGAGCTTCTACACTTGGCTATCCAAGCCGAGCAACATGTCAAACGTAAGTCAGCCAGCAATAGGTCCCGGTCCAATTCTACATGGACACCACCAGCACCGAAGGTCCTTGATAAAGGCAAAGCGGTGGAGATCGAATCTAGGTTCAAGAAGCCCAATGTCGACACCTCTAACACATCCCGAACAGAGCAAGGTAAGTATCCCATCACTTCAAGAGCTAGAGATATTACTTGTTATAAGTGTCAGGGACGAGGCCACATGGCGAAACAATGCCCAAACAACCGGGTCATGCTGTTGACACCAACCGGCGACTATGAATCCCAAGATGAGAAAGAAGACGACGAGATGCTGGATCAAGGAACCGATATTGAGTATCCCGACACGGGAGATATGCTAGTAATTCGTAGAGCGTTG
Organism: Eutrema yunnanense; assembly: GCA_002933935.1. Lineage (NCBI taxonomy): Eukaryota > Viridiplantae > Streptophyta > Magnoliopsida > Brassicales > Brassicaceae > Eutrema > Eutrema yunnanense. Next base: position 54,273 of record PKML01041539.1, on the reverse strand, counting down.
AGCGCTCTAGTGGATCCCGAGACGGTCCAAAGAGAAAACATCTTCCATACGAGATGTACCGTGCACGGCAAGGTATGTGGTTTAATTATTGATGGAGGCTCGTGTGCTAATGTTGCTTCCAAGTTTATGGTTGATAAGCTAAGTCTCAAAACGACGAAGCATCCTAGGCCTTATCGGCTAAGGTGGCTTAACGATGACACGGAACTAAAAATCGCGGAACAAGTCGTCATATCCTTTAGTATCGGCAAGTACTGTGATCAGGCCGTGTGTGACGTGGTACCAATGCAAGTGGGCCACATGCTGCTAGGGAGACCGTGGCAATTTGACAAAGAGGCCGTGCACCATGGACGCACCAATCATTATTCATTCATCCATGATAAGCGCAAAATGCAACTTGCCCCGCTCACGCCACTAGAAGTCCATGAAATGCAAATGAAATTTGCTAAGGACTCCAAGGTAAGTCAAACTAACCTTTATGTTTCGCCTACTACGGTGTTTAGAGCTATTCAACATAAGACACCCGTGCTACTCATGATCTTCCGAGAAGTGTTACTTTCAGGGCCAAGCGAGCTCGAGCTTCCACCGGAAGTCACCTCTTTGTTGGAACGATTTAGAGACATTTTTCCCGAGGAGATTCCGGCGGGATTACCGCCCATTAGGGGGATTGAGCACCAGATTGACATCGTGCCAGGAGCCACCCTTCCAAACCGAGCCGCATATCGCGTAAACCCAACCGAGGGCAAGGAGTTGGAACAACAGGTCCAAGAGCTCATGTCCAAAGGTTATATACGGGAGAGCCTCAGTCCGTGTGCTGTGCCGGTTCTGTTGGTGCCTAAGAAAGACGGAACGTGGAGGATGTGTGTAGATTGCCGGGCAATAAACAACATCACAATCAAATACCGTCATCCCATACCGCGACTCGACGATATGCTAGATGAGCTCCATGGAGCTTCCGTGTTCTCAAAAGTGGATCTAAGAAGCGGATACCACCAGGTAAGAATGAGAGAAGGGGACGAATGGAAAACTGCCTTCAAGACCAAGCAAGGTCTTTATGAGTGGCTAGTTATGCCGTTCGGTCTAACGAACGCCCCGAGTACGTTCATGCGATTGATGAACCAGGTCTTAAGGGCGTACATCTGTAAGTTTGTGGTCGTTTACTTTGCTGACATATTAATTTATAGTACTTGTCTTTCCGACCACTTGAAACACCTTGAGCTAGTTTTAGAGACTCTTCGTCAAGAAGGTCTTTATGCGAACCTTAAGAAGTGTACCTTTTGCACTGATCAGCTAGTGTTTTTAGGTTTTGTTGTAAGCTCACAGGGATTACAGGTAGATCAAGAGAAGATCAAGACGATCCAAGAATGGCCGACCCCGACGACGATCGGACATGTTAGGAGCTTCCACGGACTTGCAAGCTTCTACCGCCGCTTTGTCAAGGATTTCAGCACCGTTGCTGCTCCTCTCACTTCTGTGATCAAAAAGGACGTGGCATTCTCATGGGGACCAGCCCAAGACGAAGCCTTCCAAGCGCTTAAGGATCGCTTAACCAATGCACCAGTATTAATGTTACCGAATTTTGATAAAATGTTTGAAGTTGAATGTGATGCCTGAGGTCTAGGGATCGGAGCTGTGCTAACACAAGGAGGACGGCCCGTCGCCTACTTCAGTGAGAAGCTCAATGGAGCCACACTCAACTATCCCACATATGACAAGGAGCTATATGCCTTGGTAAGGTCTTTGGAGACGTGGCAGCATTATCTGTTGTCCAAGGAGTTTGTCATACACACCGACCATGAGACATTGAAGCATTTAAGAGGGCAAACCACTCTCAAAAGGAGGCATGCACGCTGGTTAGAGTTCGTTGAGACATTCCCTTACGTCATCAAATACAAGAAGGGCAAAGACAATGTGGTAGCCGATGCTCTCTCAAGACGACACGCCCTCATCACAACCATGGAGGCCAAAGTAATGGGATTCGAGCACAACAAAGAAAACTATGAGGAGGATCCTGATTTCGGAGACATCTACCGCGAATGCAACAAAGGAGCCCGCGGATCATTCTACTTGCATGAAGGATTCTTATTTCGTGACAGGAGGCTGTGCATACCCCAAGGAACTATGCGGGAATTACTAGTTCGAGAAGCCCACAGAGGAGGGTTGATGGGGCACTTCGGAATCGATAAAACATTAAGTGTTTTGGTGGCACACTTCTTTTGGCCGCATCTTAAGCGAGACGTGGAACGATTCTGTGCTAGGTGCATCACGTGCCTCAAGGCAAAATCCAGGTCACATCCTTACGGTCTTTATATGCCATTACCTATTCCTAACAAACCTTGGGTAGATATATCTATGGATTTCGTTTTAAGCTTGCCAAAAATCAGGAACAAGGAATCAATATTTGTCGTGGTGGACCGGTTCTCAAAAATGGCGCATTTCATACCATGTGCTAAGATGAATGATGCGACGCAAACGGCGGACCTATTCTTCAAAGAAGTAGTACGTTTACACGGACTGCCTCGCACGATTGTGTCGGACCGAGACACAAAATTCCTAAGCCACTTTTGGAAGACATTGTGGAGGAAATTGGGAACAAAGCTAATCTTTTCCACAACATGTCATCCCCAAACCGATGGACAAATCGAGGTGGCAAATCGCACATTATCAACCCTTTTAAGGGCCACGGTCGGTAAAAACATTCGTAATTGGCTTGATTGTATTCTTTTCATCGAATTTGCTTATAATAATGCTAGCCACTCGGCTACTAAGCTCTCACCGTTTGAGATTGTGTATGGATTTAAGCCAGAAACACCATTGGATCTTACGGTAATATTGCCCCCGCTAGAGTACACCAACCAGGACGGAGCAAGCAAGGCAGAATACATCAAGAAACTTCACCAAAAGGCACGAGACAACTTAGAAAAGAAGGCCGCCCAAAATAAGCAACAAGCGGACAAGCACCGCAAGGAGATGATCTTCCATCCAGGAGATTGGGTGTGGGTACACATGAGGACAGAACGGTTCCCGGACAAGAGGAAGTCAAAACTATCACCTCGTGGAGATGGCCCTTTCAAAGTCGTGGAGCGCATCAACGACAACGCCTACCGACTCGATTTACCCGGTGAGTTTAAGGTTTCGGCCAGTTTCAATGTGGCTGATCTTTCTACGTTTCTTGCAGATGAAACAGTTCTGAGGTCAGAACCTTCTCAAGGAGGAGGGAATGATGAGGACATCGACCCAACCAAGCATGATCCGGACGATACAAACCCAATTCCGGTCATGAGACATCCCCCACGTACTAGAGCGGAAACGAGGAAGCTACGAGAAGAAATGCAGAAAGGTTTGGATGTTTTAATCAACCGGAGCAGCTTCGAGGATATCACCAACGGCATTGGACAGCTCACCCTTGATCACGAACAACCCATCCTCAATCAACTCGCCATGGACTTAGCCGTGCGACGACTTCAACAAACGGACGACGAGACAGAAGAACTTGGAGGAACTCACGGACATGAAGAACTTCTCAACGGCCCAGCTACCACAATGATCAAATGGCCTGACCCAACAAGCGAATAGCCCCTCTTGAAGGCCCAGCAAGGCCCATGCGTGATCTTCACAATTTCAGCGGAGATCACCTAAATCCCCTCGGCCCCGCAACAATCAATGTGAGTGTTTAATTCCCAAATTATTCAAACTCACAACTTTCCTTTCTTTTGCAGGTTTTCTCTTTTAGTTTATTTTCGAATATTGGCCTTAGGATTAGCGGCCCCATTTTCCATTTAATGTCGCATTATTTAGTTTTCCTTTTGTTAGGATTTGCATTTAATTTCGACCCTTGGAGGTCAAGTCGAAGAGCTATTTATAAAGCTCCCCTGCGACATTGTATTCCTCAGACTTTTTCCCATTATTAATAAAGAGAGAACTTTCTTCTTTATAGGCGGCCTCCGCTTGAGTTCTTAAGCATCGCGTGGTTTCCCCCTTGCTTCTTAGTTCGAAAACCGACTTATCACAGTCTCGCCATCAACTGTGTGGCGTCACATCGATCCATCCTTCGTTCGTTCATCCGTTCATCCATCGATCTTGACAAAGAGCGCCCCTCGGCCAGTTGTCTTGATTCCATCATCCACCTTCGATCATCCCTCGGCTTAGTGAAGAGCGCCCCTCGGCCAGTCACTTAGTCCCATCCGGCAACTTTGTGAGATCCCCCTTTGGATCTTACATCAGACACACTCTCCCTTCTCGTTTTTTTTTCACGACAGAATCCTTCATCTTCTGCCTTCTCTCTTGATTTTGCATGTCGAATTTCTAACTTCTTTTCTTCTACATTCGATCAAAAATTTGACCCATCTTCTTCTGTCTCTCTCGATTTGCAAAGTTAACTCCCATTTTTCTCATAGTTTTCCTTTAATCTAAACTATTTAGCGATTTGCATGTAGGAGATTTTAAGAAGAAATTGCAATCGATTCTCATAGGATAATGATTTTGGGGTCCTAGTTTCTTTTCTATTTGCTTAAGTTAGTTGATTACTTCTCTATTCTCGTGATTTTTGATTGATTTTCGTTCTCTTTGTGACTTTCATTTTGTTTTATTTTTTTTAATCGGTTTGTTTTCTAGGTTGAGAATCGATGTCTAATTTAGAAGGAGGCTCTTCACAAACTAGCCTTCCTGGGTTTTACACACGAACTGATTTACTTGATTGTTAGGGTTTTGTTTATTTTTCTTAATCTAAGAGTCATATTGTCTGTATTCAGAAATTTTGTGAAATTGGTGTTGATTAAAAGCTGTTAGTTTTCGTTTTGGGTTTTCTTACCCTCTCGTTTCACTTGTTTCAAAAGTAGTTATCTTTTTTTTTACACTTGTTTTGTTGTGTTCTTTGTTAGAAATCGATTTGGTACATTAGGGAGAATTTCTCTTGATTTGGCTCTGTTTATGGATAAATGTTGTTAGTCGGAGACAACATTAGGGAAAATGTCTCTCTATTCTAAAATTTTGTGTTTGTTCTTTAGTCGAAGAAATTTCTGGTTATGCAATTTTGTGAAATTGGGGCTGATTTTCTGTCTTTTTCTTTTGAAACTGCAGAGAACGGTGATAAAGGAAAATAATGAATCTGCGCAAAGTATGGAATACTGGCGACGGCCTAGTTAATTCAAATCAACGCAAAGTAAGGGCTGTTGCGGATGGAGCAATTAATCCCAATCAATTCAGAGGCAAAGGTATTGCGATTGGATCATCTAATCCCAACCAAGGCGATTCGAGTGTCCCGGTTAATCGTCCACGCGGTCGAGGGTGACCTCTTAACCCAATGCCTTGTCAACCACCAAGTTATCGTGCTACTGTTACTTCTCCGCTACAACCTAATCAGGTAATGCTAAGAAATTCCCATAAAAATCACTTATTGTGTTCAACTTCATTGTTTTGATGGTTAACATTTTAAAAATTAGAACTGATGTAAAAAAAAATTTACAGCCCACAACACATGCAACTACTGTTACTCCTCCGCTACAGCCTAATCATGTATTGCTGAGAAATTCCCATCAAAGTCACTTATTACACATGAAACCATAAGTTGTTATTTGTTGAAAAAAAAAAACCAAAACTGTTTCGAGTAAAAATCACTTAGTAAACTGTTATTGTGTTCAACTTCGTTGTTTTGATGATTGACATTTTAAAAATTAGAACTGATGTAAATTATATTTTTACAGCCCACAACACATGCAGCTACGTCTAGAGCTGGATCTGGATTTCACAGTAGAGTACTTGGTACTCAACAATGCATTTTGGTCTATGGATTTTGGTGTGTTATATTATCCAATCGACCAATGTTTCGGTTTTTGTATAGGTTTGTAATATTTTGGTCGTAAACAATTGACCGACTTTCTATGTATATTGCATTCTAGGTTTGTTTTCCTAATTAACAACGTTTAGGTTTTGCAAATTTTATTTTAAGATCAACGAATTTGCAACAACATTAATTACAAAGATTTTAATAAACATTCCGTTGCAATGTTTGCAGCGATTATTCATAACATTTAGTTGCAAATAGTGCAACTGAACTACGCAATTGCAAGTATGTTGCGAAAAAACGTTGCAAATATTAGCAATATAACCATTCCGTTGCAAAATTTGCAACGATTACTCACACTATTTTGTTGCAAACTTACAATAAAGAGTGCTTTGCAAACATGTTGCAAAATTTCCGTTGCAAATCAGCAACGCCTTCGATGCAACAATCCGTTGCAAAATGTTGCAACGATTATCCACGAAATGTTGTTGCAACTATTGCAATGAACTGTCCTTTGCAAATATGTTGCAAATATTTGCAAATAACCCGTTGCAAATATTAGCAACACACTCGTTGCAAAAATCCGTTGCTAATATTTCGTTGCAAATTTATTGCAGAGTGGCAACGAATTAGCAACGGAATATTTTAGCAACGACGATTTCGCAACGGATTTTTTGTTGTTGCAAGTTCGTTATCAAAGGATACTTTGCAACAGATTATAATGTGTTTGCAAAGGAATTTTTCATTGCGAATTAGCTGATTTCTTGTAGTGGAAATTGAGAAGAACCAAATTCTCATCGATCATGTCAACAAATCCATGGAACTCATGGAAAACAACTTTGAAGAGAAATTCACAAACTTGAGGGAGAGCCTCTCGACAACAGTCACAAATCTCAGTACCACTGCAAACAGAGCACACAAGGTTGAGAGAGAGATGAAAGAGATTGGCAGGCAAGGAAGAGAAGCTAATTCGATCGTTCATATCCTTTGCGAAAGGCAAAGGCAAGCAGGGGAAACGCTCCAAAAGATTCGTTTCGACGTGGATGAAAGGTATAGTGATATCCTTGGCAAGACCATGGGACTCAGAGACATTTCTTCTGATCTTTCTAAAGAACTAAAGACATTCCAAAAGCATTTATCCGATGTCGAAGACACCATCAACCTTCACCTTGGATCAGATTCAGTGGACACCGTTCATGTTCTGAGATCTTTAGGCGAGGAAGAGATTCCTCCAATAGCACCAAGGGACACAGATAACACCTCCGAATCAAGGGTGGATCATCAATGAATGATGATAAGATAGACCGCGAGGATCAGAGGCAAAAGGCCACGTGAAGGAACCCCATTGGCAAACCGAGAACTACCTCTTGGACACGAAGATTGGGAAACTCGTTCTATAAGCAAAGAGCTGCTAGACTACTTCCACTCCGTTGTGAAGAAAATTCCACTTCATATCTCGTTTACCCAAGCCTGGGAGAAATACCTAGAAATAAAGAAGCTCTTCTGGTATAGCAAGGAAGATAAGTATGAGATCGAAGACTTGTTTGAAGAAGCTAGAAAAACACTGTCTAGATCCAGAACCCTGCATAAGCTCGAAGAACTAGGCTGCTTCGTCGTACCCTGTGAGATTTTTGGTTCATACGTCAACAATGCTCTATGTGATTTGGGAGACGCTATAAACCTTATGTCATAATCAGATGCAAGATGTTTGAAAATCGACACCATGAAGCCTTCTATGATGAGAATCAGACTTGCAGATGGTTCAACCACCACCACGGTTGGCATGATCAAAATACTTTGAGTATAGGTTGTTTTCTAGATACTTGGAGGCATTTTCGAAGGTGATTGGAGAACTTGAAATGGGGCACACCCAGCCTTGAAGCAAGATAAGAAAACTGAGGGAAAACACAATTTCTAGGCCATTGTACCGGCCAGCGTCCATCCTTTCCGTTCGTCCGGTATTGAGGCAGGCACATGTACCAACCTAGATCTTCCCCTTGTGCTGGCTAACTTCCAGCCGGTGCTCTCCATGCCTTGTCTTGTGCCGGATAAAATCCATCCGCCATTCATCATTTGTTGTCAGTCCGGTTTGGAGGCAAAGACGTGTGCCGGACGGGACTACTTCCTTGTGCCGGCTAAAACTCACACGACATGCACCTTCCTTTGACCTGTGACGGCTAAGCTCTCATCCGTCGTCCATCCGGTGTTGCCCGTCCGGTATTGGGACATGGGGCTGTACCGGCCCAGAGCTTCCTCCTTTGTGCCGGCTGACTTCCATCCGGCGTGCACCTTCCTTGAGCTTGTGCCGTCTAAGCGTCCATCCCTCAGCCTTCCGGTGTTGCCCATCCGGTATTGGGACAGGGGGCTGTACCGGTCCAGAGCTCCCCCCTTGTACCGGCTACTTCCATCCAGTATAGGCCACCAAGACATACAATATCCAGACCCGGCCGGGTCAAGATCCGGTTTGTTCCGGGTTGACCCTGTCCGCCCAGCAACAATTATAAATACTCTAAACCTAATTTTTCTTTGGGCCATCTTTTTCTTAAGCAAAAACACATCATTTTAAGAGTTCTAAGGAAGTTGTAAGAGATATCTTCCTTTATTTTATGCAATTTAAGCTTTGATCCATCAAATTCCATCATCTATCTCTTATTTCTTAATCATCTAATCACCTAATCATGGGATTTAACATGTTCTTCATGGGATTTGTCAGGTTCTCAATGATTAGTGAGTAGTCTCTTAGAATCTAGGGATGAGGTTGATTTAGGGTGATCTAATGATTGATTTATGATGTTAGGATTAGATTTATTGATTTTCCTTCTTGCTAAGTGATCTTAATGCTAGATTGAGCTTGAGAGAGTCAATCTAGATCTTAGGGAATTTTACACCCATAAGGTGTTTGATAAAATTCCCCAAACAACTTAGTAAGAGATAAACATACTTAACCTATGAGAGTAGTTGTTTAAGGTGTTTATTGGTTGATTTGAATGTTTAATTTAATGCTTGCTAATCATCTTATCACAAATGAGGGTTTAGTCTAGATTAGGTGATTAGCAAAGTGAAACTGCCTTGAGAGAGGATTAGTCCATTTTAGTAATCTAAACCTAGGGATTAGCTTTGTTTGAGTAATTGAACATCATATATTAGTCAATGGGTTGCTCTAATTCCATAACCTCATCCTTGGATTTGCCTTTTTATAAATTTGTCAATCTCGTTTAGTGCTCATTCGATCTTGTTACTTGTTTACTTTGATTAATTTGAATTGGGATTGCTAGAATAGAAACTAAAACCAACTTTGTTTTGCTTGAATTAAGTAGCTCTATGCATTCTTAGTGATTGAGACATTAAACCCATTTGGATTGATACCTTAAATACCACAATGACATGAGTGGGATTTGAGTAATTGATATGCAAAAATCTACTATCAATTTGGCGCCGTTGCCGATTGGGTTTAGTTTTCAACATTAAGATTTTATATCTCCTTGAGATTAAGCTTTCTTTTTATTTCGGTTACTAATATTTTCCACTTCTTGATTGCTATCTCTCTCTTATAGGTGCATGCATACTCGTTCTAAAGGCCAACATAACCTTGTTAAGCCAATAGACGACATCCATCTCTTGGAACGGGGAAGTAGAGCAAAGAGAGTAAGCGAACGGATACAAGACATTGATGATTTGGGTATGGAGCACGTCAACGAGCCTCCGGTTGCTCACAATGAAAACGTGGACAATGCTCAAGCACAAGGGCAAGGTGGTAACGGAAACCACCTAGCCCACGGTGGGAACATGCAACAACAACACCCACCCGCCCGGCATGTTAGAGCACCAAACCATCCTCCACGGGCTCAAAACATCGTTGGAGCGGGTGATGCCGCCAATGCACACCAAAACTGCAAAGGGATTCGAGCCCCACCGGCTGAGAACAACAATTTCGAGGTGAAGCTCGGCTTGATCAACATGGTCCAAAGCAATAAGTTTCACGGGCTAGCTATGGAAGATCCGTTGGATCACATCGACCAATTCGATAGGATTGATATACTCATATATTGCATGTTTAAACATACATTTCATTTAGAGTTTTGTGTAATTCACATGCATAATTATGGTCTAGTCTTGCATTTAAGTCTCATTTAGAGTAATAGGTGTTTGCATTAGGTCTTAGTGAGTTTTGCATACATTTGGAGTGTTTTTAGGTGTCTTGGAGATAATTGGTGATGGTTGGAGTTATGGAGCATAAGAGGAATGCAAAGCCCATCCGAGGCGCCGGAAAGATGTAGGTATACGAAGGCCCTCTCTTATGAATCAGCCTTGATGCTATTCATAGGAGTTGTAGAAGAATGAGTCATCTGTGTACAGGCGTTAGATTCAAGCCATTTGGATATTTGGTTAAGGAGTTATTGCAGTTTTACCAAAGCGTGTCCGTCTGGCCGAGAAGCTAAAAGTTCCCCCGAGAAGTTTCCGACCGACCCCCATCGGCAAGGTCGGTTTTAGCCAGTCCTGGGACAGGGATTTTCCGAGAATCTGACCGACCCAAAGAAGAAAAACCGACCGTCCCGAAGGAGCGAGGTCGGCTTAATTTCCCCCGGAGGAAATCCGACCTACCCCAATCAGCAAGGTCGCTTTTGGTCGGTCTCAAAGATCAGGCCAAATGAAGACCTTCCCATGCCCATTGTAATCTGATGTCTTCATGAAAGTTGTAGCCAAGTGCGTTAGCTGACTACAGGAGGTGGTTTCGGGTCATTCGAATACGTGGTTCGTTAGATATGGCCACTTTACTGAGAGTATGTCCGTCTGAACGAAGCCACCCGACATGCCTGAAAGATCAACTCGGACGAAGGGTTTCCAGTCCGATTTAGCTTCGGTTGTCTGCATGGTAATTGTAGATAATTGAGTTGGCTGTCTTCTGGAGTTAGATTCAGGTCATTCGGATGTCAGGTGCAGGAGTTATAGCCGATTCACTAAAGACGTGTCCAAGTTTCGGCCGGGTCAATACCCGGTTTGTTCTGGGTTGACCCGGTCAACTCCTCATCTATTTAAAAACTCAAAAAGCCTAATTTCATTTTATGCTTTTTTCTTATGCTCAAAACCCTTACCTTTGAGTGAGTTTGAGATTTGTAAGAAGGATCCTTTGATTTATGCAATTAAGTACTTGTTTCCATCAATCTCTTCCATCTATCTTCTTTTCATCTTGATTATCCATCACCCATCAATGAATTCATCTCCTATCCATATGGATTTTGAGGTGTTCTTGATGGATCTTGAGTAGTCTTTTTAGGATCTTGAGATAAGGTAGATTAGGATGTTCCTAGGCTTGATTCATGATGTTTAGGGCTGGATCTTCTTATATCCTTTCTTGTTTAATGTTCTTAAGGCTAAATCTAGCTTGAAAAAGTGGATTTAGATCATAAGGCATTTCATGCACACCAAGTGTTTGATGAAATGCCTTGATGAATTAAACAAGAGATTTACATTCCTAGCCTATGACAATAGTTGTCTAGGGTGTATTTTTGGTTAATCTTGTTGATTTATACTAAATGCTTGCTAATCAATGATCCACAAATGATGATTTGCTAATGGGTTAGGTGATTAGCATAGTGATTAATTGCTTGAAAGAGAATTAGTCAAGCTTAGGATCTTATGCCTAGGGATTAGCTTGTTTGAGTAAATAAACATCATTAATTGAACTTGGGACTTCTTACATCGATAACCATATCTCTAGATTCGCTTTTGCTTACTGATTTACAATCTTGCTTAGTGCTTTTGCTTAATTCTAAATTGGATACTTAACAACAAACCACTTGTTTAGCTTAACTTGCAATTGTTCCTTGCATTCTTAGTGGTTAGGACTATTTCCAAATATTGGATTCGATAACCTCTTACTACATCGGTTAGAGGGTATTGATACCTCCTTGGATTGCAAAATCCTTGTATCAAAGATTTATGGTCTCACCAATATCAATGGAGTATCCGAGGATGGCTTCAAACTAAGACTTTTCCCATTCTCACTTGGAGATAAAGCTCACCAATGGGAAAAGAGTTATCCCCAAGGGTCCATCACTTCATGGGACCAATGCAAAATGGCATTCCTAGCGAAATTCTTCTCTCCTTCTAGGACGACTAAGTTGAGGAACGAGATATCTAGCTTCACTCAAAGGGCGAATGAAAGCTTTAGTGAAGCTTGGGAATGTTTTAGAGGGTACACAATGCAATACCCACACCACGGGTTCTCGGATGCATCTCTCTTGAGTACCTTGTACCGTGGTGTCTTGCCTAAGATTAGGATGCTACTAGACACGGATCAAATGGGAACTTCTTAGCCAAGGACGTGGATGAAGCTATGGAGCTAGTGGAGAACCTTGCTCAAAGTGACTAGACCTATGGAGATGATTACGATCGAGCTACACGGACCACTAGTGACTATGATGAGCAAAAACGGGCTAAGGAGATGAAAGTTCTCAATGAAAAAATGGATAAGCGATCTTCCAGGATGGACAAGCAAGCCTCTATGATTGAAAAACTTCTTAATGCTTCTAAAAAATCGGTTCATTTTGTTGGGGATTATGAGGAAAACCAAGGGTACCAAGAGGAAGAAGTGGACTTAAGCACACAAGAGGAAATCAACTATGTGGGTAACCAAGGTGGCTTCCAAAGGGGTGGATTCAACAACAACTTCCGAAACCACCCTAACTTCTTTTACCGGAACCGAATGTGGAAAACCCACAAGATCATGTCTACCCGCAACAACAATAAGGAAACCAAGGATCTCAACAAAAGAAATTCCCTTCTAAAAACCAAGGCCAAGCCTCCAACAATCAACAACAAGGTTATGTTCCCAATAATAACTTTCAAGGGAACAAAGGCGGGTTTCAACAAAAGCAACCTTTTTCTCCACCCGGTTTCACGCAACAAGCTCAAGGCAATACTTCTACGCCTCAAGATTTTGATATGAAGAACATGATTCAACAACTCCTTCAAGGTGAATCCAATGGAGCAATGGATATAAGTAAGAAGATGGCGGAGATCCATAACAAAGTTGATTGCTCTTATAATGATCTCACGTCTAAGTTTGAGACATTGAGTTTCAAAATCAAGCACCTCGAAGGAAAGAGTGCTTCTTCTTCTTCCCGTCCTCAAGGTATATTGCCGGGCAAATCTAAAACTAATCCCAAGGAATATTGCAATGCCATCACCCTTTGAAATGGAAAGGAACTACCACCGCGAGAGGCCCCTAAGTTAGTCAATGAGGACATTGAAGTTCAAGGTGGGGAAGAAGTGCTTGAAACCGATGAAGTTATGGTTAGAGATGGTTTTGTGGATAATGAAGACAAGGTTAAAGGAGTTGCTGCTCAAGAGAAGACCAAGAGGAAATAAACATTTGTTCGTTTCACCGCCCTATGAGCCCAAGCTTCCATTTCTGGGCCGCTTCAAGAAGCAATTGTTGGAGAAGGATAGAGCGGTCTTTGATAAGAAAATGGAGAAAGTTGAGATCACTATGCCATTGGTGGATGCCTTTCTCCTTGTGCCTCAATATGCTAAGTTTCTCAAGGATGCCATCAAAGATATGACCAAGGAGATGGAAAGTATGGTCATGCTCACACATGAATGTAGCGATATTATCCAAAAGAAGGTAGTTCCAAAGAAGCTTATTGATCCGGGGAGTTTCACTTTTCCATGCACACTTGGAACATTGGTTTTCAAGAATTGTTTGTGTGACCTTGGAGCTAGTGTTAGTCTAATGTCGTTCTCCATCGCCAAGAAGTTGGGCTTTACCAAATACAAAGCGTGTCGGATCTCTCTAGTCCTCGCGGATAGGAGTATAAGGATCCCGATGGGTCTACTTGAGGATTTGCCCGTCATGGTTGGAGACTTCATAGTGGCAACGGACTTTGTTGTCGTAGAGATGGATGAAGAACCTAAGGATCCTCTAATATTCGGTAGGCCTTTCTTGGCCACCGCCGATGCGATTATTGATGTGAGAAAGGGCAAGATCGACCTCCATTTGGGTAAGGATGAGGTTCTTGAGTTTGATATATACGATGTGAATAAGAGGCCTACTATTGATGGCTAAGTCTTTTACATCGAAGTGATGGATGAGCTAGCGAATGAGCTCTTGGAAGAATTGAATCTTGAGGACCATTTGCAAGTTGCTTTGAGCAAAGATCATGGAGAGCATGGGCATCTACATGAAGCAAGTGAGGGTTACAAGATGCTCTTGGATTCATACAAGCCCAAGGATGAAGAGACACCATTTGTAGATTTGGGTAATCAAGGGATGAAGTGTGAAGACGGATCTACAAGGGTTTTGGTTGAAGAAGGTTTTGCGTTGGGTATGAAGCAAGGAGAGGACGTGCTTGAGGCTAGCAATTGTAAGTCTAGCATTGAGAATGATTGGAGTGAGCTAAAGGCCCCAAAGGTAGACCTCAAACCGCTTTCAAAAGGGCTAAGGTACGCTTTCTTAGGTCCTAATGAGTCTTATCCGGTGATTGTGAATGATGGTCTAAATGAAGTTGAGTTAGCCACCCTACTGCAGGAGTTAAGGAATTTTAGGAGAGCCATTGGATATTCACTACATGATATCAAAGGCATATCTCCTACACTTTGCACTCACCGCATTCATCTAGAAGATGAGTCAAGGTCTTCTATAGAACATCAAAGACGGTTAAACGAGAATTTGAAAGAGGTTGTCAAGAAGGAGATCCTTACACTTCTAGATGCGGGAATTATATATCCGATCTCGGATAGCATTTGGGTTTCCCCGGTGCACGTGGTTCCCAAGAAGGGTGGCATAATCGTAGTTAAAAATGACAAGAACGAATCAATTCCTACTAGAACTATCACGGGTCATCGAATGTGTATAGACTATAGGAAATTGTACTCCGCATCTAGAAAATATCACTTTCCCTTACCATTTATTGACCAAATGCTAGAAAGATTAGCGAATCACCCATATTATTGCTTCTTGGATGGGTACCCGGGATTTTTTTCAAATCCTGATTCACCCTAATGACCAAGAGAATACGACATTTACATGTCCATATGGTACATTTGCTTATCGAATGATGCCATTTGGACTATGTAACGCACCTGCAACCTTTCAAAGGTGCATGATGTCGATCTTCTCGGATTTGATTGAGGAAATGGTTGAGGTATGCATGGACGACTTCTCGGTCTATGGTTCCTCGTTTGCTTCGTGTTTGTCCAATCTATGTAGGGTTATCACAAGGTGTAAAGAACCTCGTGCTCAATTGGGAGAAGTGTCACTTTATGGTGCGGGAAGGCATCGTGCTTGGTCACAAGATCTCCTAGCAAGGGATTGAAGTTGATAAAGCCAAGATTGAGGTGATGATGAGCTTAGAGCCTCCAAAATCGGTCACAAGTATTTGTAGTTTCTTGGGTCATGCGGGTTTCTACTAACGGTTCATCAAGGATTTCTCCAAGATAGAAAGACCTCTCACTAGGCTTCTATGCAAGGAGACCCCCTTTGTGTTTGATGAAGAGTGCCTCAATGCATTTTTGGAGATTGTGAGTGCACCAATAATCCAAGCACCGGATTGGGAGTTTTCCTTTGAAATCATGTGCGATGCAAGTGATTACGCGGTTGGAGCGGTCCTTGGTCAAAAGAAAGATAAGAAGTTCCATGTGATCTATTACGTTAGTAGGACGCTTGATGACACACAAGGGAGATATGCAACCACGGAAAATCTCCTAGCGGTTGTGTTTGCGTTTGAAAAGTTTAGTTGCAATGATTAAATTAGAAAAAATTTAGAATTAATAAATTCCAAAAAATTCAGAATATAATCAGATTAAGTGCAATCACACATTTAAACAATTTATATAATTCAAATAAATTGTCTAAGATCTTTAAAAATAATTTTCCAGTTATTAACAAAGCTGAAAAAAATATATATATATTGGGAGATACTTTCTGAATTTATGTTGAATAAACATCAAATTTCAGAACCAGAATAACCTGAAACGGATCAAAAAATAATTAATCGTAGACAGATTGAAGATCCATATTCCTGTTTTTACAACAAAAACACTTCACAAAAAAAAATCAGTTTTCGTTATGTAATACATAAACGAAAATTTTCAGAATTAAGATTGTAGGAACGCATATTCTACAATAGGGCAAACTGATAAATTTGTAAAGTAAAATACATAAATAAATTGATGATCATAATATTAAAATCATATCGATACAAGAATTTGGAGAAGAACGGATCTGCAGAGGCGAGACACTCTTTCCTTAATTCTGAAAACGCCCCGTAGTGTAACGGTTGCATAGCGTTCCGAATCTCAGGATACAACTGCATTTTTCTTATGATTCGCATCACCCAAAATCATAAGCTTTCGAACCATTTTTTCTGTGTTGTACTCTCATGGAAAAAACCATAAGACAAGAGAAGAAAAAGAAAGTGATGATTCATCTTTTCTTCATATGTGAGATTGTTCATATATATAT
>PKML01041539.1:3148-37385 GCA_002933935.1 Eutrema yunnanense | reverse complement strand
TGTTCACAAAACAACTAAACCAAATCTCTTTGCGAATAGTTATTTTGCTCACCTTAGGTTCTATCAGATAATTAATCGCACTCTCGCGCCTAATCAATTATCCTAAGATCTAAGTTCTAGGTGATCAATCCAGAATTAGCTTTGTAATCAACATATGGTGAAGAACTAATTCATCTAATGAATCCTAATAACTAATCAACCTAGCATTCAGAGAAAATCCTATTGAGAACCCTGAACCTAACAAGGGATCTACTCAGACATGGAGAATGAAACAGTCAACATAACTGAATAAATCATCAATAGAATAAAATAAGAGTATAATGAAACAGGGGTTCGAAATCTTCTCTCAGACGAACAGAGTTCTGACTTGTCTCCCCTCTCTCAGAAATCCTCAAGAACAATGTAATGAAAAAGCACACAGCCAAAGTGGCAGTAAAACCTAATTTAATAGTCTAAACACGAATTGGGGTCTTCTTGTAAATATTAAAGTATTCTGGGCAAGTTCTGCAATTCTTCAAACTTCATTAAAAGTAGCGACTTGAGATCTCCTCGATGGGTGTCGATCGATACCAGGGGTATCGATCGATGCTTGACGCTTCGATCAGGTACTTAGTCACCAGACTTCAATTTTGCTCCATAATGCTCCATAAAACTCCAATATTTCCAATAATGCTCCAAATGTGCAAAAACTTGTAAAAAAATCTATAATAGAATAAAAACTCGATAAAACGGACTTATATCATGGCTTAAACAGGGTAAAAACCATGATATATCAACTCCCCTAGACTTAGCCTTTACTTGCCCTCAAGCAAATAGAAGACTAAACCAGAGAAAAAGGTTTGAAAACGTAGAGACTCACCTGTTCTTGAAACGTGGAAATGACCAATTTCCCAAGCACCCAAATGTCACCTAACCAGCTTTTGATCTAACCACCATGTACTTCTCCGTAGACATTCGCAGCTTCCCAGACTACACACATTATCTCACAGCATCGCTCAATCAAGCCATCCTCGCCAGTTTCATCGCTGTGAATTAGTATCAAGAACCTTCTAGATTCTTTCCCATACAATATCATGACAAGGAACCACCCTTTTTCACACTTTTTGGTATTATTTATCTCCCCAGACTTATTTATTATTATGTTCTCTTCTCTTTTGTTTTTAGCTTTGCATATACTCATCAATGTATGAGACGCGAGTATTGATGGTGTTTGCCACCTAATCCCCGGTTCTTCCCTCTCAACGTATCAAAGGATGTAGGCGAATAATGGCATCATAGGAAAATCCTAGCCTCGCTTCCAATCCTCTGTGTGATCATTCCCTATTGAGTAGAATAATGGGATCGCTGGAAATTTTACTAACCCTCTACTTAGAAGAAAATCATTTCATCTTTAATGCACTTATTAATTAACTTGTAATAGGGAGAAAAACACCGTTATTTTAAAACACATGGGTTCCTTTGTCAGATACGAATGAGGAATCAAACTGTATAGATACTAACCACATTGATGAAGTGCAAAAATTTAGCTCAGGCTTTAAGGAACTTTGCTGGAAACATGAGTGTCTTCTGGTTAACTGGTCAGCCTTTGGATTTTTTATTAGTCGATCTAGAACTGATTCTGTAACAATGGTCACTTAGAAGCAAGGTCAGATCAATTGATTCAAGAAAAAGATCACAGTCTCAGACAAAGTTTTGACTCAATAAAACAACAAATGACACAAAAACGGACTGACTCTAAGAAAAACAAAAAAAACAAAGTCAGCGACTACCGCCCCCAGACTTAAACAACACTGTCCCCAGTGTTATCTAGCCTAGAGTTGGTGAAAGAAAACAAATGAACTGAGTGGAATCATGAGAAACAAGAAGTTACCGTGCTGGAACATTGGGTATTGATCGACACACAGCTTGGTATCGGGCGATACCAAGTTTAAATCGATACATGTCTTCCTCATTCGCATAGGGCGTCGACCGATACCCAAGGGTATCGATCGACACTCATGCGATTTCGTTGTGCTCCTTGTTTATCCTGAAACAGACCCAAAAACGAAAAAGAAAAAGAAAAAGACTCAAAAGCTAACTCACCAGTGGGTTGCCTCCCACCAAACGCTCTTTTAATGTCATTAGCTTGACTGTATTGCTGTTCAGGTAGTGGGTGCAGCATCCAGAGGGATCAATCGTCCTTCTGGAATCTCGGCTTTCGCCCAATAGTGTTTCACCCTTTTTCTGTTGACAGTGAACTCCTCTCCTGAAGGATTTGTCAGGACAATCGCACCATGTGGTCTAACTTCCTTGACTGTGAAAGGACCTGACCAACGAGAACGCAATTTACCAGGAAACAATTGCAAACGAGAGTTATACATAAGTACCTGATCATTTGGTTCAAAGTGCCTGGAGATAATCTTCTTGTCATGGTATGCCTTAGTCCTCTCCTTGTACAGCTTCGAGTTCTCATAGGCAAGATGCCTAATCTCATCGAGCTCATTCAGCTTGATCAAGCGCTTCTCATCAGCAGTTTTGATGTCGAAATTCATCATCTTTGTAGCCCATGCTGCCTTGTGCTCGATTTTCACTGGAAGATGGCATGCTTTTCCATACAGCAAGTGCTTTTCCATACAGCAAGTGAAACGGTGTAGTCCCAAGTGGTGTCTTGAAAGCAGTACTGTAAGCCCAAAGTGCGTCATCCAGCCGGACAGACCAATCCTTCCTTGTAACGTTCACTGTCTTCTCCAGGATTTCCTTGATCTGTCTCTTGGAAACCTAAACTTGCCCACTGGTCTGAGGGTGATAGGGAGTAGCAACACGATGGTTCACACCATACTTCTTCAGCAGCCTCTCGAAAATTTTGTTGATAAAGTGAGAACCACCATCACTTATCACAATTCGAGGTACTCCAAATCGAGGGAAAATGATGGTCTTAAACAGCTTAAGAACCACCGAAGAATCATTGGTTCTGCTAGCAATGGCTTCAACCCACTTAGACACATAATCCACATCAACCAAGATGTATTTGTGTCCATACGACGAAGGAAAGGGACCCATAAAATCAATGCCCTAACAATCGAAAATCTCAACCTCAAGGATGAAATTATGTGGCATCTCATGTCTCTTACTGATCTTCTCTCTCCTCTGGCACGCATCGCACTGCGAAACGAAGACATGTGCATCTTTAAACATAGTAGGCCACCAGAAGCCTGCTTGAAGAACATTGGACATTGTCTTGAAAGTGGCAAAGTGTCCAACATAATTGGATCCATGGCAATGAAACAAAACATTCGACACCTCTGATTCAGCAATGCATCTTCTGTAGATACCGTCCGAACAGTGCTTGTACAAGTAGGGTTCATCCCAGAAGTATCGCCTTATGTCCCGCAAAAACTTCTTCTTGTGATAGCTCTTGAGGTGCTTTGGTTCTGCATTTGCAGCGAGGTAGTTGGCGATATCAGCATACCATGGTTGATCAGAATCGGATGCAGCTACTAGATACTCTTCTGAAATACCAAGGGGATCGCCTGGTATCGACCGATACCATAGGAGTGTCGATCGATACCAAGACCTGCGATTCGTGGGAATTGCTGAGATTCTGCGAAGCCCATCCGAAATTCAGTCTCAATGAAGTAAACGGATTCTTCTGGTAGTTGGTCATCAATGGAGACGTCTGCATCGATCCGAATCCTCGAAAGATGGTCAGCGACCCCGTTCTCTATGCCCTTCTTGTCCTTAATCTCGATGTCGAAACCCTGTAGCAGAAGAACCCAACGACAAAGGCGAGGCTTAAGGTCCTTGTTCTGCATCAGATACTTGAGAGCAGCATGATCATTATGGACAATCACTTTGCTCCCAATCAAGTAGGATCGAAACTTCTCAAAAGAGAAAACGACTGCAAGTAGTTCCTTCTCTGTAGTGCTATAGTTCCTCTGAGCATCGTCCAAAGTTCTGCTGGCATAATAGATGACGTGCAACTTCTTATCCTTCCTCTAACCCAGAACAGATCCAACAGTAAAGTCACTGGTGTCACACATGATCTCAAAAGGTAGAGTCCAATCAGGAGGTTGCACAATAGGAGCACTCACCAAACCCTTTTTTATCTCCTCAAAGGCTGCAAGACAGTCAGGTGTGAAATCGAATTTGATCTCCTTGCATAATAAAGCAGTGAGTGGACGTGCTATCTTGGAGAAGTCTTTGATAAACCTCATGTAGAACCCAGCATGACCAAGGAAGCTTCGAATATCCTTCACAGAATTTGGTGGTTGGAGGCTCGTCATAACCTGAATTTTTGCCTTGTCAACTTCGATCCCAGTCTCAGAAACCTTGTGCCCAAGCACGATGCCATCCTGAACCATAAAGTGACACTTTTTCCAATTAAAGACCAAGTGTTTCTCTTCACACCTCTGTAACACCTTGCACAAGTTAGCCAAACAGTCCTTGAACGATGATCCATATACTAAAAAATCATCCATGAACACTTCCATGAAATCCTCAATCATGTCTGTGAAGATAGATATCATGCATCTCTGAAAGGTGGCTGGAGCGTTACACAATCCAAATGGCATTCTCCTGTATGCGAACGTGCCATAGGGACATGTGAAGGTCGTCTTCCCTTGGTCATCTGGGTGTATTACGATGAAATCAGTTGGAATCAGGCAATTTCCAATCTTAATAGGGACATCTTCGAGTAACCCCTCTGGGAGTCTAACTGAGCGATCAGCAAGTATCGGAGATATCATAGTGGTTGTGAAATCTGTAATCCCCATCCTTTTGGCAACTGAATATGGCATGAGGTTGACACTTGAGCCAAGGTCGCAGAGAGAACGCTCAAACCTGTCTGTGAATATCGTACAATCCAACACAAAACTCCCTGGATCTGGCAATTTCCTTGGGATCCTGTTTGTCAGGATTGCACTGCACTCATGAGTAATCATCAAGCATCCTTCTTCGAGATTCACGTTGTTGGACACCATCCTCTTGACATATCTCCTGAAGGCTGGAGAAGTCTTGATGGCATCGATAAAAGGTAGTTCAACGATCAACTTATTCATAATTGCCTTGCATCTAGAGTCTTCTACCTCCTTCTTAATCTTCCCAGTAGCTCTGGGATAAGGTATCCTCGGCGTGTAAACTCTTGATGCGACCACATTAGGCACTTCCTCTGAAACCTTAGGAGTGGTTTCGGCTGCGGGATCAGTATCGACCGATACTGGAGTAGTGTCGATCGACACTCGCGGTTGTGACTTGTCCCGTGAAAGTATCTTGAGAGGTGTCGATCGATGCTGGCTAGTGTCGATCGATACTGGAGCGATTTCGGTATCCTCATCGTCAAGATCAACGAGAATATATGCAATCGGGTCAATGTTCACTCCTGGAGTGACTTCTTTTCCACTCCTTAAGGTGATTGCATTGATGTGAGCACTTGGGATCTCTACTTTCCCTGGAAGAAAACCTTTTTGCCTTTTCACAGCCTCTGAGGTCTGAGCTATCTGAAGTTCCAGCTTCTTCTATTGAATATTGATAGCGTCGATTCTTCCGCTCAGATCATTATATAGGACATCAATCTTCCCATTGAAATCCACAGTGAGCTTCTCATGTCCTTGAAGAAGCTGTTCAAATATAACCTCGATCTTGCTATCTGGGAGCTTAGCAGGTACATGCTGATAAGACGAATTCACATAGTTCCTGACATACCCATTGTTCTGAGATGGTTTCTGGCCAAACTGATTCGACCCTCCTTGTTGCGAGTTGTTGTTGAAGTTTCGGTTGTTGTTGAATTGATTTCTCTGACCCTGAAAGCCAGAACCACCAATGTAGTTAACATCCTCTACTTGATCCTCGTTGAATACCTCGACATCTTCAGCAAAGTGAACAACTTTCTGTGTCTTTCCCATCAGAAGACTATGCATAGAATCCAACTTAGCTTGAAAGTCAGCGATCTGCGAACCATCCACGTTACCAGCTAGCCTTTTCCGCTCAAAATTAGCATTCTTGGTGCTATTGCTAGACGCCAAGTTCTCAATCAGAACATAGGCTTCATCAGGGTACCTGGTGTTGAAGTTTCCATTGCTTGAAGCATCCAAAGTCATTTGGTACCTCCAATCAAGTCCTCTAAAGAAGAACCCAATCAGCTGAACATCAGAGTATCCATGATGTGGACAGTCTCTCTGATATGATTTGAACCTCGTCCAAGCAGCCTTGTACGCCTTAGTCGGTCCTTGAGAAAATTGGGAGATCTTGTTCCTAAAATCCTCGGATCTTGTGTCATCATAGAAATTGGTCAGGAAAGCAGTTTTAGTTTCTTCCCAGCTAGTCAGCGATCCAGGAGGTAACTGCTTCAGCCAGTAGGTTGCTTCCCCACCAAGAGAGTATGGGAAAAGCTTGCAAAGAGGAGTCATAAGACACTCCATTGCTCTTGATGCTAGTGACCAAATCCTCGAATCTCTCAACATGGTCCATAGGATGCTCGCTGGAAAGACCATGAAAAGGATGATGTTCCACAAGAGTGTATTATGCGGGTTTCAGCTCAAAGTCATTCCTTGGAAAAGGGGGAGGACGGATCGCAGAGCGATTTGCGTAGAACTGGTCAGGTCTGTTGCACTCACCAATCGTCATACCACGATTAACCACATCTTTCTCAGCGTTCACTGCGTTCGCGTTCCCAGCGGCATTCCCAGCGACAACTGGAGCAGGTGGAATGATGTTCCCCTCTCCATCCAGACGTTGTCCTCTCTCATTGCACAAACGACCCTCTAGGTCCCTGTAGGCACCAGCCTCATCTCGAACCAACTCTACTTGATTATTGTTCATAGCTGCTGGTTTCTTTGCCCTTCTGTTTGTGCGTTCCACAAGTGCTAGTTGCTCGAATGATAGTTGAACTAGCTGAGTGCTCTTGTTCTTTCTGGTATCACGATTAGGCATGCACCTGAAAACAATAGTCAGAAACGTTAGTAACTTGTAACACAATGAGTATCGACCGATACCAGATGGTGTCGATCGATATCAACAAAAGAGAACGGCGGGTATCGACCGATACCGACGAACTTAGTCAAAATTCACAAACGTAATCTAATGGCGAATTGAGTCCCCGGCAACGGCGCCAAATTTGAAATGCTCAAATTAATACCCTATTTAGATACTAAAGCAGTTGTTATAGTATAGCTAGGGGTCGAACACAAGGACTCATAGAGACACACAATAGATTATAGATGTGGGAATTACGCTAAGCAATCAATGGTATTGAAAACAGAATGTAAATTAAAAAGGTTGTAAATTCAATTTGGGAGAGATAGGTTCAGGGTATTTCTCAGAAAATCAATGAATGCAGATAAACTAACTAACAGGATTCAGATTTAGTGCGGTTCTTGAACTCAAATCACTAAAGTATAGCTAACCAACTCTCGTTGCAAAAACTATCTAAATCTAGATCCTAGAGATTCCAAATCTCTTTGCGAATTCTAAAGTATAAATCAGCTTTTAAATCAAGTTTGATATGTTCACAAAACAACTAAACCTCTTTGCGAATAGTTATTTTGCTCACCTTAGGT
Organism: Eutrema yunnanense; assembly: GCA_002933935.1. Lineage (NCBI taxonomy): Eukaryota > Viridiplantae > Streptophyta > Magnoliopsida > Brassicales > Brassicaceae > Eutrema > Eutrema yunnanense. The sequence continues at coordinate 29,853 of PKML01041539.1, read as the reverse complement.
TCTATCAGGTAATTAATCGCACTCTCGCGCCTAATCAATTATCCTAAGATCTAAGTTCTAGGTGATCAACCTATGGTGAAGAACTAATTCAGATACTGAATCCTAATAACTAATCAACCTAGCATTCAGAGAAAACCCTATTGAGAACCCTGAACCTAACAAGGGATCTACTCAGACATGGAGAATGAAACAATCAACATAACTGAATAAATCATCAATAGAATAAAATAAGAGTAGAATGAAACAGGGGTTCGAAATCTTCTCTCAGACGAACAGAGTTCTGACTTGTCTCCCCTCTCTCAGAAATCCTCAAGAACAATGTAATGAAAAAGCACACAGCCAAAGTGGCTGTAAAACCTAATTTAATGGTTGTGTGCTTTTCATTACGTTTGTTTAAGGATTTATGAGAGAGCTTTTGAGAGGGGAGACAAGTCAGAACTCTGTTCGTCTGAGAGATGATTTCGAACCCCTGTTTTATTCTACTCTTATTTATTCTATTGATGATTTATTCAGCTATGTTGATTGGTTCAATTTCCATATCTGAGTAGATCTCTTGTTAGGTTCAGGGTTCTCAATAGGGTTTTCTCTGAATGCTAGATCGATTTATTATTAGGATTCACCATCTGAATTAGTTCTTCACCATAGGTTATTTGCAAAGCTAATTCTAGATTGATCACCTAGAACTTAGATCTTAGGATAATTGATTAGGCGCGGAAGTGCGATTAATTATCTGATAGAACCCAAGGTGAGCAAAATAACTATTCGCAAAGGAATTTGGTTTAGTTGTTTTGTGAACATATCGAACCTGATTTAAAAAGCTGATTTAGATTTTAGGATTCGCAAAGGAATTTGGAATTTCTAGGATTTAGATTTAGATAGTTTTCTCAACGGAAGTTGGTTAACTATATCTTAGTGATTTGAGTTCAAAAACAGCGTTAAAATCTGAATCATGTTAGTTAACTTGTCTGCATTCAGTGATTCCCTGAGAAATACCCTGAATCTATCTCTCCCAAATTGAATTTACAACCGTTTTAATTTACATTTTGTTTTCAATACCATTGATTGCTTAGCGTAGTTCCCACATCTATAATCTATTGTGTGTCTCTGTGAGTCCTTGTGTTCGACCCCTAGCTATACTTTAACAACTGCTTTAGTATCTAAATAGGGTATTAATTTGAGCATATCAAATTTGGCGCCGTTGTCGGGGACTCAATTCGCCATTAGATTACGTTTGTGAATTTCGACTAAGTTCGTCGGTATCGGTTGATACTCTCTAGTATCGGTCGATACTTGCCGTTCTCTTTTGTTGATATCGATCGACACCATCTGGTATCGGTCGATACTCATCGTGTTACAAGTTACTAACGTTTCTGACTATTTTTTCCAGGTGCATGCCTAATCGTGATACCAGAAAGAACAAGAGCACTCAGCTAGTTCAACTGTCATTGGAGCAACTAGCACTTGTGGAACGCACAAACAGAAGGGCAAAGAAACCAGCAGCTATGAACAACAATCAAGTAGAGTTGGTTCGAGATGAGGCTGGTGCCTACAGGGACCTAGAGGGTCGTTTGTGCAATGAGAGAGGACGACGTCTGGATGGAGAGGGGAATATCATTCCACCTGCTCCAGTTGTCGCTGGGAATGCCGCTGGGAACGCGAACGCAGTGAATGCTGAGAACGCTGTGTTTAATCGTGGTAGGACGATTGGTGAGTGCAACAGACCTGACCAGTTCTACGCAAATCGCTTTGCGATCCGTCCTCCCGCTTTTCCAAGGAATGACTTTGAGCTGAAACCCGCATACTACACTCTTGTGGGACATCACCCTTTTCATGGTCTTTCCAGCGAGCATCCCATGGATCATATTGAGAGGTTCGAAGACTTGGTCACTAGCATCAAAAGCAAGGGAGTGTCCTACGACTATCTCTTCTGTAAGCTTTTCCCATACTCTCTTGGTGGGGAAGCCACCTACTGGCTGAAACAGTTACCTCCTGGATCGCTGACTAGCTGGGAGGAAACTAAGAATGCTTTCCTGACCAACTTCTTTGATGATGCAAGATCCGAGGATCTGAGGAACAAGATCTCTCAATTCTCTCAAGGACCTACTGAGGCGTTCAAGGCTGCTTGGACGAGGTTCAAATCATATCAGAGAGATTGTCCACACCATGGATACTCTGATGTTCAACTGATGGGCTTCTTCTTTAGAGGACTAGATTGGAGGTACCAAATGACTTTGGATGCTTCAAGCAATGGAAACTTCAACACCAGGTATCCCGATGAAGCCTATGTCCTGATTGAGAACTTGGCGTCTAGCAATAGCACCAAGAATGCTAATTTTGATCGGAAAAGGCTAGCTGGTAACGTGGATGGTTCACAGATCGCTGACTTTCAAGCTAAGTTGGATTCTATGCATAGTCTTCTAATGGGCAAGACACAGAAAGTTGTTCACTTTGCTGAGGATGTCGAGGTATTCAACGAGGATGAAGTAGAGGATGTTTACTACATTGGGAATTTCTTGATCCCAACTGATTTCATAGTCCTGCAGTACGATGCTGAGCCTAAGGACCCTCTCATCCTAGGCAGACCTTTCCTTGCAACAGCCGGGGCTTTGATTGATTGCAAGAATGGGAATATCGCTCTCAACATTGGTGATTTGGTCATGACTTTCCATATGGATAAAATGATGAAGAAACCAACCATAGATGGGCAGACCTTCTTTGTTGACACCTTCATTTATATAGCTGAAGAGTATTTCCTGGAGATGCATCATGAGGACCTACTATAGAGAGCATTGGTCTGTTCAGCCACTTCAGAGATGCACTCGTGTGCTGATACAGCTGGATACTCGAGGATGCTCGATTCAACATCGCCAGTATCGATCGATACCCCCTTGGTATCGGTCGATACCCTGCGAATCGAGGGAGAGATGGCCGAAAGTTCTAAGCAAGTTGTTGGGCTTGGAGATTGGAATGCAGAGCACGCCCCTAAAGTGGAACTAAAGCCACTCCCACCAAAACCTGAGGTATAGTTTTCTTGGCCCTAATTCTACATACCCAGTAATTGTGAATACTTCTTTGAACAACGCATAGATTGCCTTACTGCTGAACAAGCTGCGCAAGTACCGCAAAGCTCTTGGCTATTCTCTTGATGACATTTCAGGTATATCATCGGACATGTGCATGCATAGGATTCATCTTGAGGACGAGTCAAATACTTCAATTGAACATCAGAGGAGGCTGAATCTGAATCTGATGGAAGTGGTCAAAAAGGAGGTGATGAAGCTTTTGAAAGCTGGAATTATCTATGCTATTTCGGATAGCTCTTGGGTCAGTTCAGTGCACGTTGTTCCTAAGAAAGGAGGAATAACCGTGGTGAAGAATGAGAAGGATGAGATGATTCCTACTAGAACGATCATTGGACATCGAATGTGCATCGACTACAAGAAGTTGAATGCAGCTACACGAAAGGATCATTTCCCACTACCATTCATCGACCAGATGTTGGAAAGGTTGGCTAGTCATCCCTACTATTGTTTTCTCGATGGATATTCAGGTTTCTTCCAGATTCCAATACATCTAGATGACCAAGGGAAGACAACCTTTACATGTCCATATGGCACATTCGCATACAGGAGAATGCCATTTGGATTGTGTAACGCTCCAGCCACTTTTCAGAGATGCATGATGTCTATCTTCACAGACATGATTGAGGATTTCATGGAGGTGTTCATGGATGACTTTTCAGTGTATGGATCATCGTTCAAGGAATGTTTGGCTAACTTGTGCAAAGTGTTACAGAGGTGTGAAGAGAAACACTTGGTCCTTAATTGGGAAAAGTATCACTTTATGGTTCAGGATGGCATCGTGCTTGGGCACAAGATCTCTGAGGCTGGGATCGAAGTTGACAAGGCAAAAATTCAGGTTATGACGAGCCTCCTACCACCAAATTCTGTAAAGGATATTCGAAGCTTCATTGGTCATGCTGGGTTTTACAGGAGATTTATCAAGGATTTCTCCAAGATAGCACGTCCACTCACTGTTTTATTATGCAAGGAGATCAAATTCGATTTCACGTCTGACTGTCTTGCAGCCTTTGAAGAGATAAAAAATGCTTTGGTGAGTGCTCCTATTGTGCAACCTCCTGATTGGACTCTGCCTTTCGAGATCATGTGTGACGCTAGCGACTTTGATGTTGGATCTGTTATGGGTCATAGGAAGGATAAGAGGCTGCACGTCATCTATTATGCCAGCAGAACTTTGGACGATGCTCAGAGGAACTATAGCACTACAGAGAATGAACTACTTGTAGTCGTTTTCTCTTTTGAGAAGTTTTGATCCTCCTTGATTGGGAGCAAAGTGATTGTCCATACTGATCATGCTGCTCTCAAGTATCTGATGCAGAACAAGGACCTTAAGCCTCTTCTTTGTCATTGGGTTCTTTTGCTTCAGGGTTTCGACATCGAGATTAAGGACAAGAAGGGCATAGAAAACGGGGTCGCTGACCATCTTTCGAGGATTCGGATCGATGCAGACGTCCCCATTGATGACCAACTACCAGAAGAATCCGTCTACTTCATTGAGACTGGATTTTGGATGGGTTTCGCGGAAACTCAGCAATTCCCACGAATTGCAGGTCTTAGTATCGATCGACACTCCTACGGTATTACGGTATTGGTCGATACCAAGCGATTCCCGAACCAGTTCTGACTGTTGAACACCTTGGTGTTTCAGAGGAGTATCTAGTAGCTGCAGCCGATTCTGATCAACCATGGTATGCTGATATCGCCAACTACCTCGCTGCAGACACAGAACCAAAGCACCTCAAGAGCTATCACAAGAAGAAGTTCTTGCGGGGCATAAGGCGATACTTCTGGGATGAACCTTACTTGTACAAGCACTGTTCTGACGGTATCTACGGATGATGCATTGCTGGATCAGAGGTGTCGAATGTTTTGTTTCATTGCCATGGATCTGATTATGCTGGACACTTTGCCACTTTCAAAACAGTATCCAAGGTTCTTCAAGCAGGTTTCTGGTGGCCTACTATGTTTAAGGATACACATGTTTTCGTTTCGCAGTGCGATGCATGCCAGCGGAGAGGGAAGATCAGTAAGAGACATGAGATACCACATAATTTCATCTTTGAGGTTGAGATTTTCGATTGTTGGGACATCGATTTTATGGGTCCCTTTCCTTCGTCGTATGGACACAAATACATCTTGGTTGCTGTAGATTATGTGTCTAAGTGGGTTGAAGCCATTGCTAGCAGAACCAATGATTCTTCGGTGGTCCTTAAGCTGTTTAAGACCATCATTTTCCCTCGATTTGGAGTACCTCGAATTGTGATAAGTGATGGTGGCTCTCACTTTATCAACAAGATTTTCGAGAGGTTGCTGAAGAAGTATGGTGTGAACCATCGTGTTGCTACTCCTTATCACCCTCAGACCAGTGGGCAAGTTGAGGTTTCCAACAGGCAGATCAAGGAAATCCTGGAGAAGAAAGTGAACGTTACAAGAAAGGATTGGTCTGTAAAGCTGGATGACGCGCTTTGGGCATACATGATCGCTTTCAAGACACCACTTGGGACTACACCGTCTCACTTGCTGTATGGAAAAGCATGCCATCTTCCAGTGGAAATCGAGCACAAGGCAGCATGGGCTACAAAGATGATGAATTTTGACATCAAAACTGCTGCTGAGAAGCGATTGATCAAGCTGAATGAGCTCGATGAGATTAGGCATCTTGCCTATGAGAACTCGAAGCTGTACAAGGAGAGGACTAAAGCATACCATGACAAGAAGATCATCTCCAGACACTTTGAACCGAATGATCAGGTACTTATGTATAACTCTCGTTTGCAATTGTTTCCTGGTAAATTGCGCTCTCGTTGGTCAGGTCCTTTCACAGTCAAGGAAGTTAGACCACATGGTGCGATTGTCATGACAAATCCTTCAGGAGGGGAGATTGCTGTAAATGGACAAAGGGTGAAACACTATTGGGCGAAAGCCGAGATTCCGGAAGGACACATAATGCCTCTGGATGCTGCACCCACTACCTGAACAGCAGTACAGTCAAGCTAATGACTTTAAAAGAGCGCTTGGTGGGAGGCAACCCACTGGTGAGTCTATCTTTGAGTCTTTTTCTTTTTATTTTCGTTTTTTGCGTCTGTTTCAGGACGAACAAGGAGGAAAACGTGAAATCGCTGAGTGTCGATCGATACCCTTGGGTATCGGTCGACACCCTATGCGAATGAGGAGGACATATATCGACTTAATCCTGGTATCGATCGATACCAGGCTGTGTGTCGGTCGATACCCAATGTTCCAGCACGGTAACTTCTTGTTTCTCATGATTCCATTTGATACATTTTGTTTTCTTTCACCAACTCTAGGCTAGATAACACTGGGGACAGAGTTGTTTAAGTCTGGGGGAGGTAGTCGCTGACTTTGTTTTTGTTTTTCTTAGAGTCAGTCCATTTTTTGTGTCATTCGTTGTTTTATTGAGTCAAAATTTTGTCTGAGACTGTGATCTTTTTCTTGAATCAATTGATCTGACTTGCTTCTGAGTGACCATTGTTACAGAACCAGTTCTAGATCGACTAATCAAAAATCCAAAGGCTGACCAGTTAACCAGAAGACACTCATGTTTCCAGCAAAGTTCCTTAAAGCCTGAGCCAAAAATTTTGCACTTCATCAATGTGGTTAATATCTATAGAGCTTGATTCCTCATTCGTATCTGACAAAGGAACCCATATGTGTTTTAAGTAATGGTATTTCTTTCCATGTTACAAGTTAATTAATAAGTGCATTAAAAGATGAAATGATTTTCTTCTGAGTAGAGGGTTAGGAAAATTTCCAACGATCCCATTATTCTACTCGAGAGGGAATGATCACACAGAGGATTGGAAGCGAGGCTAGGATTTTCCTATGATGCCATTATTTGCCTACATCCTTTGATACGCTGAGAGGGAAGAACCGGGGATTAGGTGGCAAACACCATCGATACTCGCGTCTCATACCTTGATTTGTATATGCGAAGCTAAAAACAAAAGAGAAAACATAATAAGAAATAAGTCTGGGGGAGAGAAATAATACCAAAAAAGTGTGAAAAAAGGGTGGTTCATTGTCATGATATTGTATGGGAAAGAATCTAGAAGGTTCTTGATACTAATTCACAGCGATGAAACTGGCGAGGATGGCTTGATTGAACAATGCTGAGAAATAATGTGTGTAGTCTGGGGAGCTGCGAATGTCTACGGAGAAGTACATGGTGGTTAGATCAAAAGCTGATTAGGTGACATTTGGGTGCTTGGGAAATTGGTCATTTCCACGTTTCAAGAACAGGTGAGTCTCTACGTTTTCAAACCTCTTTCTCTGGTTTAGTCTTCTATTTGCTTGAGGCCAAGCAAAGGCTAAGTCTGGGGGAGTTGATATATCATGGTTTTTACCCTGTTTAAGCTATGATATAAGTCCGTTTTATCGAGTCTTTATTATATTATAGAGTCTTTTAGAGTCTTTTACAGGTTTTAGCACATTTGGAGCATTATTGGAAATATTGGAGTTTTAGGGAGCATTATGGAGCAAAACTGAAGTCTGGTGACTAAGTGCCCAATCGAAGGGTCAAGCATCGATCGATACCCCCTGGTATCGATCGACACCCATCGAAGCAGATTATAAGTCGCGACTTTAATGAAGTTTGAAGAATTGCAGAACCCGCTGCCTTGGAAGTATCCTCCCACTNTTTATTATATTATAGAGTCTTTTAGAGTCTTTTACAGGTTTTAGCACATTTGGAGCATTATTGGAAATATTGGAGTTTTAGGGAGCATTATGGAGCAAAACTGAAGTCTGGTGACTAAGTGCCCAATCGAAGGGTCAAGCATCGATCGATACCCCCTGGTATCGATCGACACCCATCGAAGCAGATTACAAGTCGCGACTTTAATGAAGTTTGAAGAATTGCAGAACTTGCTCAGAAGACTTAAGTATTTACAAGAAGACCCCAATTTGTGTTTAAAATATTAATTTAGGTTTTACAGCCACTTTGGCTGTGTGCTTTTCATTACGTTTGTTTAAGGATTTCTGAGAGAGCTTTTGAGAGGGAAAACAAGTCAGAACTCTGTTCGTCTGAGAGAAGATTTCGAACCCCTGTTTTATTCTACTCTTATTTATTCTATTAATGATTTATTCAGCTATGTTGATTGGTTCAATTTCCATGTCTGAGTAGATCTCTTGTTAGGTTCAGGGTTCTCAATAGGGTTTTCTCTGAATGCTAGATCGATTTATTATTAGGATTCACCATCTGAATTAGTTCTTCACCATAGGTTATTTGCAAAGCTAATTCTAGATTGATCACCTAGAACTTAGATCTTAGGATGACTGATTAGGCGCGGAAGTGCGATTAATTACCTGATAGAACCTAAGGTGAGCAAAATAACTATTTGCAAAGGAATTTGGTTTAGTTGTTTTGTGAACATATCGAACTTGATTTAAAAAGCTGATTTAGATTTTAGGATTCGCAAAGAAATTTGGAATTTCTAGAATTTAGATTTAGATAGTTTTTTCTCAACGGAAGTTGGTTAACTATATCTTAGTGATTTGAGTTCAAGAACAGCGTTAAAATCTGAATCCTTTTAGTTAACTTGTCTGCATTCAGTGATTCCCTGAGAAATACCTTGAACCTATCTTTCTCCAATTGAATTTACAACATTTTAATATACGTACTTGTTTTCAATACCATTGATTGCTTAGCGTAATTCCCACATTCATAATCTATTGTGTGTCTCTGTGAGTCCTTGTGTTCGACCCCTAGCTATACTATAACAACTGCTTTAGTATCTAAATAGGGTATTAATTTGAGCATATCATCATCCACTTTGGATCTCCCTTTCTCATTCAAATCAACTCAGATTTTGACAAGTGAATACACTATGTTATAGTGCTCACGGCAGCGATTTCATCGTGCCCGGAATCCGGTCATTCCGACAGACGTCTCCGTCGGAAAATCCATTGGAAAAGTGGTCAACGCCACTTCGTCAAAAACGAGTTCCAACAAGCTTTGCTGCAAGTATCGATCTAAAAACTTCGCTTTACATGAAAAGTCCCGTTATTATGCGCATTAAAATATTGTTCACATTCATGCATTTTCTTTTTCCTTTTTGAGTCTTTTTTCTTAAAAAATAAAGATATACTCCTTCTTGCTGAAATGTTGATTTATTTTTTTAAAAAATAAAGATTCTCCTCCTTGTCGACGGTTATAAATTCCCCAATTTTTGTAGAAGAGAATGATGTACAAAACCTTGAATTGTATTATCATGTTTAAAACAACATTAATTTTTAACATCAATATTTGTATAGAGTACGTATGTAGAAAATCTAATATGATACAAACATTTTCATCAAGGAATAGAAGTTCCACTCCCATAAGCACATTGTTTGCTTTTAGATTTCGAGCTTCCCACTTTCGAATAATGTGCACTATAGTACGGCGATAGACCCTATTTCGATCTAATTGATTCACAGTAAAATAGTTTTGATCGATTTTTTGAGTTATAAAAGTCATGATTTACTTGTTTAGAATTTGAATAAGAGAACTAAAAGATGAAAGTACACATTTAAAAATTAGAAAGACGTGGATTATTATATAGACTTTGGTTGTGGTTATATATTAATAATTTTCTTTTTTAACTTTTATTTTGTCATAATGAAATTTAGTTTATATGCATTTTTGATTAGAAAAGACTATTAACATGGGACTTTTTTAAAGTTGTTAAGATGATATCGATTAGAACTTAGAAGGTTAATAGTTGTTGTTGAGTAACATTGAATTTCCTTTTTTTAGTTTTTTATGGTCTTAAAAGCACATGGTTAATATGTCGTTTTTGGAAAAATAAGTCTTTTAAAAAAAAAAAGATTTCCTACTTATTCCGATGTTATGTAGGGGTGTCAAAATGGGTCAAATGGTTGACCCATGACCCATGACCATAATGGGTCATATGTAAATGGGTCATGGGTCATTCATGACCCATGAGTGATGGATTATGGATGACCCATGACCTATCTAATTACATGGGTCATGGGTAGGGGTGTCAATTAGGGCCAAAGCCCGAGGGCCGCCCCGGCCCGACCCTGAAAAACATCGGGTTCGGGCCTAGAAATATAAGCCCGAAAAAATCGGGCCTTTCGGGTTAAAGCCCATTCAGGCTAGTGTGTTTTTTGGGCTTAGCCCGACCGGGCTCGGGCTAGCCCGAAACTTTACATTTTAATTAGTTAGAGATTTTATTTAAACATTTATCTTTCTAAAAATAATAATTTGACATATTTTCTATACATTTCGTGATCAATGTACCATTATCATTCATCCATATTTACTTTATATCTTTAAAATCATTATCTATAAACTTTCAACTACATTTCTATATGATTTATACATGTCAAAACTTAATATTATTTTACTTTTTTTTTTATCTGTACCTCTTAATGGTGATGAGGATTTAGAATACGATGAAGGAGATTCTAATCTAAACTCTACTACCTAGATTTGAAGTGTTTTGATTTTATGTTTTATTTGGTAATACAATTTATTTGAATTTTTTTTGTCAAACTTGTGCTTTTAAATTTAATTGGATTTGATATAATACATTTCAATTTAGATTTATTTTGATAAATAATTTGTTTTAATTATTCATCTGAGAATTGTGAATTTTTGTGTTTGTAAAGAAAAAAACGAAAAAGCCCTAGAGACCTATCTGGGCCGGGCCGGGCTTTGGAATATAGGCCCGATTTTTTTCAGGCCGAACTCAAATATATGCGGGCTTTACGGGTTTCGGGCCGGGACGGGCTAGCCCGATTGACATCCCTAGTCATGGGTCAAATGGGTGATCCACGATAAACAAAAGTTTATTTAAATAAATTTTATTAATAATTTTAAAAAATGAGAAAAATAAAATAGTAAATAATATTATAATATATTTATATTATGAATTGACAAATTTTCTTTAATTATTGTTAGGGGTTGGCGTTCGGATCTTCGGATCGGGTTCGGGTCGGGTGTTTCGGGTATTTCGGGTTTAGATATTTAGGTACCGATCGGGTATATTAAAAATTTGGATCGGGTTCGGTTCGGATTCGGATCGGATCGGATATTTTTTTTAAGATACGAAATTTTTCGCATATGTTCGGATCCGAATCTGAAAGTATCCAAAAGTATCCACAATACCCGAAAAAACCGAATAACCCGAAATCTAAGACAAAACACAAAAAACATGAATATTCATTTCAATAAAACCAATATACTTTCAAACCAAAAGTATCCAAAATACCCGAAAATTTCAGAAAAAACAAAATAGGTGTATTCGATATACCCATAATATTGAAAATATACCTAAAATATCCGAAATACCCAAACAATAATTAATATATTCGGGTTTATAATTGTAATTTTGGGTATTTGGGTTATATCAAGTCTAAATATAATTAATATATTTGGGTAAATAATTACACTTCGGGTATTTCGAGTACCCATTCAGTTCTCAGTTCGGTACCGGGGGTGGATTCGGTTCTTCAGGTATATGAATTTAGGATTCGATCGGGTAATTTAAAAATTCTGATCGGGTTCGGTTCAAGTATATTCGGTTCGGTACCGGTTCAAATTTTCGGATCCGGATAATTTGCACAGCCCTAATTATCGTAAATTGTTAATGAATTTGTGGAACCATTTTATTTGACAGGAAATGTGAAATTACGTTTTTGGCCGGAAAAACGCGGAATTCGTTTTTTCGGGGGAAAACGCGAAATCTCATTTTTGGCGGGAAAACGCGCAATCGCGTTTTTGGCGGGAAAACGCGCAATCTCGTAGGGCGTTTTTGGCGGTAAAACGCGGAATCGCGTTTTTGGCGGAAAAACACGGAATCTCGTTTTTTTGGCGGCAAAACGTGCAATCGCTTTTTGTCGGTAAAACGCGCAATCGCGTTTTTGGCAGGAAAACACGTAATCTCGTTTTTGGCGGGAAAACGTGCAATCTCGTTTTTGGTGGGAAAACGCGGGAAAACGCGGAATCGCGTTTTTGCGGGAAAACGCGGAATCGCGTTTTTGCGGAAAAACGCGAAATCGCATTTTTGCGGGAAGACGCGGAATCGCGTTTTTGCGGGAAAACGCGGAATTTGCTGGAAAACGCGGAATCACTTTTTGGCTGGAAAAATGTGAAATCACTTTTTGGCGGAAAAACGCGGAATCGCATGATGATGTCATGATGATGTCATAATAATGTCATGATAATGTCATGATGATGGGTTAAACGGGTCACCTATTTGACCCATGACCCATTACAAATTGACCCATTTGACCCATGATCCATTTGACCCATCAACCCATTATAATCAAAAAAATTGACCCATTAATGCCATGGGTCATGTGTCAAATTGGATCTACCCATGACCCATTTTGACACCTCTAATGTTATGTTAATGAATTTTCTTTTAAAATTTTTATTCTGGTCCTAACGTAATTTTTTTTTTCTCCAAAAATTAAGGTTTGGTTAAAAAACTTTCCTACTTATTCATATTTTTTCTTTTTCTTAAGATTGCCTTTTTTATTACTATTAACATGGGGCTTTTTTAAGTTGTTTAGATGATATCGATTAGATGGTTAATAGTTGGTGTTTAGTATTATTGAATTTTCTTTTTTTATTTTCTTATTGTCCTAAATGCATATGTTAATATGTCTTTTGGAAAAATAAGTCTTTTTAAAAAAATATTTCTTACTTATTCTAGTGTTATGTTATAAGTTTTTTTTTTTTATAAAGATTGCATTTTCTTAGGTTTGCCTTTTTTAGGATTGTCTTTTCTTAGGTTAACCTTTTTTAATATTTACTTTAATTCATTTTTACTTTTTTTAATTAAATTGACACATGTCAATATTTAAATTAATTGTGACAAATGTCACGATCTCGTGAGTGAGAATTATTATATGTGTCATTCTCACGTTGAGAAATCCAGTTTTATATAATAAGATATATAAAGTTGAATTTTCTCTCTTCTTAAGATGTCACCTCATCTTCTCATACTCTAAATTTGTGACACATCATCACTCACTTATTCTCCATTACATTCTCTAATCTCATAGAATCACTTAATTCCATAATTCTCATAATAATTATGTTATTATATCTTAATTCTCATAATAATTGTCATCCATTAATATAATAAATTTCTTTAGAATTTGAAAAGACATTTTGTTGTAAAAAATAGATGATATATAGTGAAATTCATATTAAAATTAGAGAGATACTGAGTGAGATAAAGTGAGAGAGAGATTATGAGTGCATCTTGAAAGCATGCCAGAAGATTTCGGAATGAGGTTGATGTAGATGAATAGAAATTTGACCCACATTTCAAGAAAAATGTATATCTATCAATTATTCTTTAATGTAGATTTTGAATGGTATTTATTATATGTTTTAAAATAAATTTTATTTTATTGAATATATAAACCCGTTAAATATTAGATATACTAAATTATTATTAAATTTTTTTTGCAAAAAACTAAATTTAATAAAATTGTTGCTATTATGGTTTACTTTTTTAATTACATCAATAAACAAAAATATAGCATACCGCGCGAAATTCGGATAAGCAACTAGTTTTTATACATACATAATGAGAAGTGTGAAACCATTAAAAAAAAGGGAGCAAACAGGAGCAGACACTTCCACTTGCTCCTAATAATTGCCCGCACGCATTGGCATCTCTCTCATGCGTCTATGTGGAAGTCTCTTAGAAACATCCCTCCAAGCGTGTTTCATCACTTGACAGCTTTTGTCTTCTTCCCACAGACATCTCCACTCTTCTTTGTCCTCTCTCCACAAACCCTAATCACTATTCTGCGTTTACAAAATTATATTCTTAATTTGTATATGTTAATTTGGAAATTTACAAGTTACCCTTCTGCTTTTCTACTTCTAACCAACGCGTCTTGGCAGCTTTTGATATTCTCTTAGCGGACAAACACACCTGAGCTGTTTGTCCCTCTCTGCTCTCTCTATATATACTCTGTTTTTAAGTGATTGCTATGAGATATCTCTAATGGCGTTTCATCAGAGAAAAAGAACACCTTCTTTTTCTTCCTCGGTTCTTGACTCTATTTACCGTTCTATCGACGCATCCGACGGTTTCCAAAGTGACCTAAGAGGATCAATCAACGGAAACAACGACAATGTCTTATCATCATCATCATCATCATCATCATTATCATCATCCTCATCATCATCATCATCCTCACCAACACCAAACAAAAAAGACGACAAGCTCACAACTCTCCGGCGAGTAATCATGGACGACGAACTCTGGCTCTACGCCCGAAGCAGTACCACCAACTCCTCCGATTCCTCTGCTTTTTCCTCCTCCGAAGCAGAGTCATACCGAGCAAAGAGAAGATCAAGAAAGCTTGCAGATCAAGGTGATCGATCAAGTGACGATAAACAGATAATCAAGAAGACTTCGGTAGTGGGTAATGAAAAATTAGTCTCCAAATCAGACGATGATAAAAAGCTTAAAGCCGTAAAGATGCTTGAGGAGCTAAAGAGACCGAAGCAGCCTCTGTCTCCTGGTGCGCGTTTCACCAGCTTCCTCAACTCAATCTTTCAATCTAACGCCAAGAAAGTGAGGCTTTGTTCAGTCGGTAAGACAACAGACGTCAAGTCCTCTTCCTCAAGGTCTTGCTTCAGCCGAGCAAGATATAAAGCTGACAATAACAACTGTAATAACTTGGAAAGGTCTGTCAGATTCTATCCCGTTAGGGTAACTGTTGACGGAGACTGCAGAGACTCTGTTTGCAAAAACATTACTCGCGAAGAAAAACCGATCGTAGAATATTCTGCAAAGAAAAGTGTCGGAAGAGTAACGTCGCTCAAAGAGGAGATTAAGACCGATATTCATAAGACTGAGTTGACTTGCATCGCAAGAAAATTCGGTTTGAAGGATTTTGTGAGAAGTTACAAAGATGAAGGTGACGTAGAGGATGACGTTTGGAGTTACTCAAGTTCGGATCTGTTTGAACTCGATAATCACTGGATCGGTATGGGCCGGTACATAAAAGAACTTCCGGTCTATGAAACAACTGATTTCAAGACTAATCAAGCCATTGCTCGAGGCTTGCTTTTGTAGTCCTTTTATTCTTCTTCTCTTTATCTTTGAAATGAATTTTCTAATTAATAATTTTTTTCTCTGCCTAATTATTATTTTGTTGCATCAATGTTACGCGGTTTTGCTATTACTAGTGTAGTACTAAACTAATGTCACAACACGAAGAAAGATGCGATACACCGGGATTTTTTTTTTCTTTTTGGGTTAAATTTTACCGAAAATTCCATTAGAATATACCAACGAATTTTTTCTTACTAATTTAATTCCACAAAAATATACTAAACGAAATATTTGCATTTGTTAAACGAAATATACTAAACGAAATATTTGCATTTGTTAAACGAAATATACTAAACGAAATATTTGCATTTCTCACAACACGAAATACTTTGAAATAGCATATATTTAACACCGCCAATTTAAGGACATTTGACAACTGGATGGAAACGAAACGAAAAACACTCGAGTACCTCTTACAATGTGTAATTCATAGAACCCGAAAGCCGACCTGACACATGGATATATGACCTGGAATACTACCCGGGCCAGATATTCTCTACAAATATACTCTTCTATCCACAGAGAAAGGGGGCCAACGTACCCTTAGTACAAAAAAAGAAAGGGGGCCAACACATTTGTACCAACACATTTGTACAATACTAAATTATACATTTATTTTCACAAGATCCCAAGATCCTTTCGATCATTCTTCTAGTCACTATTATTCGACCATTCGCCCTCATATTTTCGTTTTTTTTTATCAGAAATTGCCTACTAAACAAGCAAATACTTTGAGGATCCAATCTTTTTTCGGGCCCAAAGTCACTTAGCCCGTTTATCTTGTTTTTCGATCATTTCTGGACCAGACATCCAAACTACGTGGTCTTTTTCTCTCTTGTTTACTGACCTCGAAAAACACTCCACCATCGTATTTCCGAACTCTGGCGTGTTGTTCTTTGTGTAGGAAATTGGCTTCCCTATAAGGATAAAACAACCTCTAAACAAATTATATTAAGATCATTATGAACCTATGTTGCTATAGTCAATGGGCTAAATTGTTTTACGTTCTGATGTATAATGTCAATTTTGAACTCAGAAAATTTATCACATTTTTTTCATGAGACATGTAACTCACTAGTAACTGTAAGAATAATTTTGGATCACACATGCATTAATTAATGTGTTAGAACCATTAACTAATTAGAATAGGGAGGAATTTCAAAAATACCACTATTTGCTATTTACTTTCAAAATACCAATTTTTATACGTTTTCACAAGGTTTTTTTTTATTATAAAATACAGATTTATAAAGTAGTATAAATCTTGCTATTAAAATTTGGGAAAATCGCATTTTTAACCTTCAAAGTAGAAGTCACTAACACTTTAAACCTCAAAACAATTTCACTCTCACTTTAAATCATTAAAGTAGGAATACTGACTGAAGTGCAATTTAGAGATGTGCGATTTTTGCTTAGTCATCTCTTCCTCACTTAGAGTATTTGCTCTAAGTGGAGTTTTCCTCCGGAAGGCAATTTGCCTTATCGGTCTTAATGAGATTATGGAAGATTTCCATATATCCTTCAAAATTTCTTCCGATTTCCTAGCAACTGAATATTTTTTCCTCAAATCTTCATCACCTTAAAGTGTTTTTTAGGGTTCTTCACGCTTTTGCAACCGCCTCCCTTATTTTCTTCTACAAGATCTTCCGGAATATCCAACGCTTGCTCACATAGAGTCTTATTACTGCTTCTCATGGATTGTGTTCATAATCAAGCGCTGAAATCAATGTCTTTGGATGAAGATATCATAATTACTTAAACTGAGATGAAGGATATAGGGCTTTGCCGGCATGTGCTCGTAGTTTGCTAGGTCGTCTCCTTAATCCGGATTGTCAGAACCTGGCAAGAATGCTGCGAACAATGCCACATATTTGGAAAGTTTATGACATGGGCAGGGGTATATCTCTAACGAATGATAGTTTTCAATTCATCTTTGATCTGGGAACTGATATTCAAACGGTGATGAAGGATGAAATTTGGACTTTCGATGACTGAGGAATGGTGTTGGATTGATGAGGACATCCCAACCGAACCGGACCAAAATCAACCTGAAGCGGAACAAGCGCCGATCATTCCGCAAGGAGCAATCACAAGGACCCGTGCAAGACTACTCCAATACAAGTTCAACATGTTTGCCAAAGGAGTTATGAAGCAAGACCACCCGAACCAACGACCTAACCAACACATGCTCCTCAAACTTCTTCTCAGCTATAAGGAAGATTTTAAAGTTGGAATTGAGGGACATCAAAACGATGGAACTTCCACTGAGAGAAACCATTTCCACCGACACAGTGGCCCTAAAAATCAATTTGGTCGAGCCAGTTTTGAGTTTACTCAAGTGGATCAAGAGGAGCCTATAAATGAGCATTTTCTCGGCCCGTATGACGATCCAGAGGAGGAAGCCCAAGACGATGCCAAATCCACTAAAGGAGGATGGTTTTGTCGACCAAAGGCCCATGGAGAATAACTTGGTCGAGCCCAAACATGCCCAGATCAAACCCAGCTAGAAGCCCCCTCACAAAGCTCATTTTGCCTATTCGCTACCCAGGAAGAAGCATGGCCTCTTTTCTCAACAAATGCCCAAATCCACTTGATCATATCTTGTGAGGAGCACCAAAATGGCACAACATAAGGAGGAAAATCAGCTCAAATTCAACTCAGCAATCACGCGGTCAAACCTTCCATATTCGGCACCAATCACGTTTGACCAAAGATTTAAATTTAAGTAAGGTAAGTTTTGAATTTGATTTAAACTAATATGATTTTTCCTTGTTTCTTTTGCAGCTTTTAATTTAACTTAAGTTTAGGGATTTTATTTTGAATTATTTTGCTAGAATTTCTCATTGTAATATTTGATTTTTCTTTTTGTGTTTTCGTTTGAATTTGACATTTAATGCCCGACCCTAGAAGGTCATAACTGATGAACTCTTTATAAAGCTCCCCTGCAGCCTTGTATTTTTCACACAACTTTGATATCAATAAAACAAGAACTTTTTTTTCTAAAGATTTTTGACATAAAGCTTTTGTGTTGGCAGTCGTTTTTGCATTCTTGTCGAGACCCATACCTCCGAGAATACAATCTTGATTTACCTTGTGACTTTCACATCACAAGTGGTTCACTTCATCCCACCGTTCGTGATCATTCCCTTTGGTTTCAACCGGTTGAGTATCTCGCCGTTTGCATCCGCCCCTCGTGTTTGTGTAACGATCACTCATGAGACGATCTTGTATCATTTTGGTATCAGAGCTGAAAGTTCCTCAAATCTCAGGTTTTATCTTTCAGCTTCAATCTATTTTTATTCCGCAATTTCATTTTATTTCATAGTTTGCTCTGTTTTGCATTTCATTCAAAAAATCTATAAAAAGTTAATCGTATACTTGTTTTAGTTTGCATTTATATCAAAAAAAAAGTATTATTGTTCTTGTTCATTGCATTCATAAACCCAGAAAACCATAAAATATTTTATTGAATTATTTTGCATTCGTTTAGAGTTAAAAAAAAAAAAATTCATATCGTTCATCATAGTTCTT
Organism: Eutrema yunnanense; assembly: GCA_002933935.1. Lineage (NCBI taxonomy): Eukaryota > Viridiplantae > Streptophyta > Magnoliopsida > Brassicales > Brassicaceae > Eutrema > Eutrema yunnanense. Next base: position 11,126 of record PKML01041539.1, on the reverse strand, counting down.
ATTTGCGATTTTTGTGTTCATCTATTTTCCCAAAGAATTTGATATTTGTTGTTCATCATGTTTACAAATGGAGAGATTGATCCCATCGAACGAGAGTCGATATCGAACATGCTGCTCAGCCTACATGCACAGTTTGCAATGTTCACGGAACGGCTTACCCATTTGGAACGGCAGCCACCACCACCACCACCACCGTGTCCCCGAGGAAACCAAGTCACTCATGATCCATCCTCATCCGGTAGAAACAATAACGATTCCAAGAATCATGACCCTACTAGGGCCACCGATCCAGTACTCACCCAACAAGAACAAGATGCAAACAACAATCGCCAACGAGAATGTGATCCTGATCCATATCGCCGACGAGATCATTAGACAGATTCATATTGATGTCAAGATCAAAAACAAAGGCGTAGGAGACAATATGATGATGATGACGAGTTCCCCCGACGTGCCTCACAACAGCAACCAACGAACGACATCAAACTGTCTGCACCAAGCTTTGCCGACAAGGTCGATCCGGAAGCTTACCTTGATTGGGAGAAGCGTATGGATCATATCTTTGATCATTACGACCATCCTGGCCCCAAGAGAGTGTCTCTAACAATAGCTCAACTCACCGACAAAGCTTTGATTTGGTGGGATCGAGTCGCCGCCGACCGGAAAAGGAATAGGCAACGACCTATCGATTCATGGATCGAGTTGAAGGACATCATGCGAGATAGGTATATTCCACCCTATTTCCAAAGAGATTTACAACGTCGTTTCCGTGCTCTTAAACAGGGAAACAAGACCGTAGAGGAATACTACGAAGAGTTTGAACACCTAAGGAACCGCCTTGAGCTACATGACGATGAAGAAGCCCTTATGGCCCAATTCATCGATGGCTTGCAAGAAAGGATCAGCCATAAAGTGGAGAGGCATGTGCACCAAGACTTCAAGGACCTATTCCATTTGGCGATCTATGCCGAACATCACATCAAGCATAAGTCTCTCGCACCTCGGCCTAAGACGCAAGTTCCGTGGAACACAAGTCAAGTCAAACCAATGGCCAAAGGGAAGGCAATTGCAATCGTTTCTCGATATTCAAAGGCAAAGCCCATGAACCGTCCAAGGACTACAAAGCCGACACAAGTAAGTCTACTAAACATAGTCAAACACGTTCAAGAGATATCACATGTTTTAAATGTAGGCGACGAGGACATATGTCTCGTGAGTGCCCAAATCAACGTGTGATGCTTATGACCGAATCCAGAGATTATGAATCTCAAGACGAAGAGGAGGCCGAACCACAAGGAGAATATGGTGATATTGAATATCCCGACATCAGAGAAGCCTTAGTGACTCGCCGAGTCTTAAGTGCAATGGTCGACCCATCCGAGACCATCCAACGCGAGAACATTTTTCATAGCCGATGCATCATAAAAGGCAAGGTATGCAATTTAATAATTGATGGTGGATCTTGTACTAATGTGGCAAGTGCCCACATGTGATGAGGACATCGAACCAGCTAGCCCACCAGAGGTGAGCTCAAAGCTCGGACAAGACCAAACCGGGCCGATTATGGAGACTATGATGAACGGTCGGTTTGATGCATTACAAAGCCGACATTGGAAACCCGGAGGACTTTTGGATACTACCAATTCAAAAGAGAATTGTACTGAGCGTACGACAAGCTTAGATCTTGTTTATTGGCGACAGCGGTTCTCTTATGGATTTGGGACAGTAACTCCCAAAGTTACTTCACCGAGTGGAAAGCGAGCAAACGACTTGAAGGATCAATCAACCGCAGAGGAAATCATTAGGAGGAAGAGTCTGGAAAATAGCTTCAACATGTTCAAGGAGAAGCTGAAGCATCTGGAACACGAAGGACTGATCAGGCTTGATCAGTTTGAAGGTTGGAACCTAACCCCGTTGTTGAGCTCCGATTTCAATCGAATGTTCACTCAAGTGTGGCTTCCAGATCACGGCACTTCAGGAAACGATCTATATATGGTTCGAAAGATATTTGAGTCTAGTTTCCAGAACATCCAAGATCTCTCCAATCAGCCAAGCCAATCGCTCATAAACGGCCCAACAGTGGAGACGTATCTAATGGACTTAATCCTACCCGAAAATGTCAAGTGGAATCTTTGGAAGCCCAAACATGAAAGCCCACTTGAGAATAGTTTCTATGAGCTTAGGAGACACTTAAGAAGCTTTCTAGAAGCTTCCATTCATGACCTAAGGTGCACCACACCTCACTTGATCAAGTGGATCAAGTTTGAGCTACACTTGCCTTATTTGGAGATTCTCGCCATTCATCTCCAACGGCTATATTATTTGAAGTTTGGCCACGAAGTGAAGCTTTTCCACAGCAACCAGGACGTACCTAGACACTTGACATTAGCCCCTAAGTTGTCAAGACTCAAGAAAGGCTCCGTTTTCCATATTTGGCCGATTCTCGTCATTATGACTCAAACGGCTAGTTTTAGCATTTACTTTGCGATTTCCTTCTTGTTTAATTTCGTGTATGAGCACTATATAAGCTCAGCTTTGATTTCATTGTAATTCACCATAACAAAAAGTAGATGGTATAACGACTAAAAATACGGAAAATACGGTGTTATCACAAATAACCCAACATATAAAAACGAGTGAAACACTTATTAAAGTGCTCTAAAGTAGATGGTATAACGGCTAAAAATACGGTGTTATCACAAATAACCCAACAATATACAATGTGATCATGGGAACTCTGTGGATAAACTCCATGGGAGCCATTCCATCGACGTATCACTTTTGTGTCAAGTTTCCAACCCTTGACGGAATAAAGACGATTTGGGGAAACCAGAAGGAGTCTCAGATTTGCTTTCTAGCCGAACACAAACTAAGGAACCAGGTGACCAAGCCAAACACAAAGACAAAGCGTAAAAAGACGGAACCCAATCAATGTTCCGAGAAACAACCATCAATTTTTTTACAGCAATTACAGACCACGGAGTCTCGCGAGGAGGAAAACATGGCTACTTGCAACCATATAATCATGGCAGGCACAAACGGAAGCGCCACTTTAGATCTGAACCACCACTAAGCTAATGATGTGTGTGCATGTTGTTATTCTAGCTTCATGTTTTAAATTTATAAACCCTAATAACTACAAGTGCAAAGATGTGTGTTGTAGGACTTTAGGTATCGATCCACAGGGAGGGAAAGCTTTTTTTGTGAGACCTTAGAAAGAGAGTTATTAAAGAAGTCTAAAACGAAAGAGGTTTTTATAGGGTTTTGGTAACGAAAATTGTAAAGTGCGTAAAAAGGAAAATTGCTTGTAAATTGAGAATGAAAATCAATGGCATAAACAAAAAGAAAATCGTTTTGTAAACTATAATAAAACGGTGTTGGTCGACAAGGATATCTTAGGGGAATGTTCGATTCAAACACGGTATCAAAGCTCTTAGTGAAATAGATTCTAGTAACCTCCACGAACTGGAACAGAATAATGTGTGTAGCCTAGTACTCTCGTACATCCTACACGCCTATAACTTATATACTCGACCATTAGCTTTTGTCTCTGGCCGCGCAGAAAGTTATGATGACACAAACAGGTTCGTAAATATTCAGGGCACTCTATAAGTATACATTCGAAATCTTATAGCGAGACACGCTCCATATAGATTAATAGTTCGGGTGGTTAGATTCATCACTTTTAGTGGTTCTTATTACACCTAGGGATCATCGTCTAGTTCATGACGCTAGATTCATGCATTAAAAACAATCTATAGGATAGAGGTCTAGAATACAGCTAGGTTTACCTCGTGGAATCCTTATCGAACATGTGAATCCCCTTTCGATAATCTCTTTAAACACAACAATAAAACTACTCGAACATAATCGAAAAAAACAAAGACATAATTAAATAAAGAACATGAGATTGAAGAAGAAGCTTCTCAATTTTAAGAACAAAATCCAGAGAAATCTTCTCTACCAATCTCGAAAGTAAAAGCAAAAGATAAAAAAAACTAATGAAAAAAGTAAACTAAAATGGCACATAATAAAGCACACGAAAATATGGTTCTTTAAACACATATTTATAGGTATTCTCTCTTGTTATCGTCGGGCTTTAGGGTTTAGCCTTGACGGGATTCGAACGGGCTTGTAAATGGGCTTACGGGACCGAAAGAGGAGCTGCCCGCTGGTCCAATGTCTCTGACCACGGCGAACCACTCTTTGGCCGCGGGAGGAGAGCTTCTGCCTGCGGTGAGCTGCCTCATGGCCTCGGGTGGAGCTGCTCTGGGAGTTGCTAAATTGGACTGGGTCAGACGGTGAGAATAACCTCTTTGCCAATTGAACTTCTGACGGTTTGACTCTGAGCCAAAAATCTGGTTTTTTGATGCGGCCGGATTGTTCTCCAGAACATCAGGTTTTAAATTTATAAACCTAAAAGCTTTGCAAGTGCACAGACGTGCGTTGTAGTACTTAAGGTATCGATCCACATGGAGGGAATGCTTTTCTATGAGATCTTAGACAGCGAATAGCAAGGAAGTCTAGAACGAGAAAAAAAATTTATAAGATTTTTCTAACAAAAATTGTAAAGAAAGAAAAAAACGGAAAATTCCTTGTAAAACTAGGTATGCAATTGATGGCATAAACTAAAAGGGAAAAATGATTTGTAAACAATAATAAAACGGTGTTCGGTCGACAGGGATATCTTACGGTATGTTCGATTCAAACACGGCCCCTTAGCTCGTAGTAACACAATTCTAAATTTTAACTCCACAAACTGAACAGAATAAACGGCGTAGCCTACTTTCGTACATCCTACGCACCAACAATCTATATACTTGACCAGTAGCTTTCGTCTCTGGCCGCGCAGAAAATCGTGCTCTTCTTAGTTCACGGCACTCCTTAAGTATACTTTCGTATCTTAAGATGTGACACGCTTATAGATAAACGATTCAGGTGTTTAGATTCAGCACTTATGGTGGTTCTTTAACACCTAGGAATCAGCCTCTAGTTCATGACGCTAGTTCACGCATTAACAACGATCTATAAGAAAGAGCTCTAGAATTCGACGAGGGTTTGACCTTTTGAAATCCTTAGCGAACATAGAATTCCCCTCGATAATCCCGTTAAACCCAATGAATAAACTACTGGCACATACAAGAAATAAAAGACATGATTAAATAAAGAGCATGAGATTGATGAAGGAGTCTCTCGATTTTAAGAACTAAGTCCAGAGAGAACCTCTTCACCAATCTCTTAAGTGAAGAACAAAGCTTAAGAAAAGAGAAGTAAAAGTAAGCACAAAAGTAATAAAGAAGAAGCACGAAAGTAATACTGAAAATAAAGCAGGAGATGGAAGAAGAAGGCTCTCGAATTGAAGAACTAGGTCCGGAGAGAACTTCTCTACCAATCTCGAAAGTAAATGACAAGAAGTAAAGAGCAAAAAGTAAGAACTAAGCTAATCAAAAATGGTGTAAAAGCAAGCACACGGTTTTTGTCTCTTAAAACACATATTTATAGGTCTTGAGGGTTTCTCCTTGACGAGAATTTAACGGACCTCACAATTGGGCTTATGGGACGAAACTAGCTTGGCCGCTGGTCCATGATCTCTGGCCGCTGCGAAACACACCTTGGCCGCGTGTGGAGCTCTCCTGGCCGTGGCAAACTACCTCTTGGCCGCGGGTGGAGGGCTTATGCCCGAGGTGAAGTGGGACGTCTTGATCTTTATGTATCTTTTGATTGAACCGTTGGATCGTCCTCAAATCACTTGGAATGGAAAGGTAGGTGGTCCTTCTTGAATATCTCCCAAATTGGGCTGGATTAAAGGGTGAGAAGAACCTCTTTGGAAGTTGAACTTCTGACGGTTTGACATTGAGCCAAAAATGCGGTTTTTCTCCAATTTGCAATGCTTTTGCCTAAGTATCCTGAAAAGACTCTTGAAACTACAAATATGCAAAAAACGTAATAAAAACATATATAAGCGAATGAAACACATATCTGCCCATAAGACACAAAGAGAGAATGCATGAGGTCTGAACAATGGTTAAGTTTTGGGTGGGATACCAACTAAAGATGACTTGGCCATTCAGGTACGACAAAGAGTGGTAAAAGGTAAAAGAACATCCTGAATGTATGATTCATTACCTTTGCCTAAACCTATGATGAGAAAATTAAGTCAAGTTAAAGTCCAAGTATAATAGAGCTAGTATATTCCGTCATAAAGAATCTCTACGGTCTAAATTCCTCTAGAGATTTCGCAATAACAGAAACTCTAGCTACCGCCTAGTCTAGAACCAAATTACGAAAGAGCATGTTACTACAAAATAGCATAGAAGCACACTGGTCGGTTATCGTCATGGATTTCTTTAATCATTCCCTCAAAATGTATTCCTACTTTTATTGAAAAAAACAAGCATTAAAAAAGCAAAATGCAAAGATTCATGAAAGAAAAGGTGATTAGTACGGGATGGAATCCTCCCCCAGACTTAAATCAAACTGTCCCCAGTGTGAAATAAATCGAGCAAGGACGAGAAATAGATGTATGTAATAATTGAAAAAGTTTCGGGAAAAATAAAACTTCCCTGGAGGTGTTGGGGAATGGATGTGGGAATGGAATGGGGGTGAATGGGGGATGGTAGATGGTGTTGTGATGATGGGGAATGGGTATGGGGGTGATTGGGAATGGTTTGGGATTGATCAGGATCAGCAGGGAGCTGGCAGCAGGTCGAAGGGCTCCGACCGCAGCCGAATGGAGCTTCACCGCTGGTCAGAGGTGCGTGACCGCGGCGGATGTAGGGCTTCCCGCGGCTCAGGGTGTTGCACTCGTGATCGAGCCTCTTTTGCAGTCAAGTCCTTCCTTTTGGTTCATGATGGACTAAGCAACTTCGAACCGTGATTTCTTCTTTTTGTCTTTTCGGTTTTTTGATTTTTTGGGGTTTTTTTTTTTTTTTTGAAAACGGAAACGAAGAAAACGAAAACACTAATAGAAAAAGATAGAAAAACTAAAAATAAAATTGTACCTAAAAATGGGTTGCTTCCCATTGAGCTCTATTGTTTAAAGTCGTTTAGCTCGACGTTGGTAACCAGATGAGCTAAATCGTAGAAGGATAGTGTCTTTCGACAAATCTTCTTCGATCTCCTTTCGGTTTCTTCGTCATGTGACTCATTGCTCCATAGTGAATCGGGATCGGGGTCCTTCGATTTGAGATGTCCCTCTTTTTGAGCTTTAACGGGACAACATCGTAGAACACTGATATCCTCAAATTAATACCCTAAACAGTACTAAAGCAGTTGCTGCTGTATATCAGGGGTCGAACACAAGAACTCAGAGAAATCGCACAATAAATTATATAGTGTCAAGTCAAGCTAAACTATTCATATTAAACAAAAAGCAGTAATCAATAAACGAGTTGTAATTCAATGGGAGAAAGCTAGGTTCAGGGATATTTCTCAGGAAATCGATGAATGCAAAATAAACTAACTAATCAAGGTTCAGGTTACGCACGGTTCTCGAACTCAAATCACTAGAGTATAATTAACCAACTGTAGTTGCGAAAACTATCTAAATCTAAACTTCAGAATCCCAAATTTCTTTGCAAATTCCTAAGAATAAATCAGCCTTAATTTCAGGTTTGATATGTTCACAAATCAATTAAACCAAATCTCTTTGCGAATAATCAATTTGCTCACCCTAAGTTCTATCAGGTAATTAATCGCACTGTCGTGCCTAATCAATTATCCTAAGATCTAAGTTCTAGGTGATCAATCTAGAATTAGCTTTGAGAACAACCTAAGGCGAAGAACTAATTCAGATTATGAACCCTAAATAACTAATCAACCAAGCATTCAAAGAAATCCCTTATGAGAATCCCTAAACCCTAACAAGAGATCTACTCAGACATGGAAATTGAATCAATAAACATGTTTGAATAAATACTCAATAGAAAATAAGAAAGAGTAACAAAAGGGTTCGAAATCTTCTCTCGACGAACAGAGT
>PKML01041456.1:450144-533250 GCA_002933935.1 Eutrema yunnanense | reverse complement strand
TTAATATAAAAAAGGAAAAAATAATATTTTATTTGTCCATTTAGATTAAGGAAATTAATCATAAAAGAAAAATAATTATAATTTCTCACTTTTATATAAATTACAATTTGGTATTGTGTCAATTACACACCAAAAAATTAAAAGTCTAATAAACGTATCCAAAGCTATTTTACTGCATTTATTCACCAAATTTTTTTTTCAAGGTATATATTTATTTCATCGTAAATTTTGTTTCTAAATTTATGTATTATATATTTTCACGGATGATCTAATTTTGTTTTCTATTTTTCGTCTTTAATTTTTTTTAACGGGTTATAAAATATTAAATTACAAATACGCATATATGCGGATACTTATCTAGTATATTAATAAAGAGTAATATACAAGTTTTATTGGTTTTTTTAATATGGGTGAAATATGTCAAAACGACGATAGTATATTTTTGAAACAATTTTTTTTTCAAAAACATCTGCTAATTATAAAAAAAAAGGGAGGGAGTATTCATTTGTCTACTCACTTGACTTTAAGTGACAAAGAGAATCTGAAAGGACAAAGTGGAGAAAGACGAAGCTGATTGCTTCCTCAGATCACTTCCTTCGTAGCCATGCCCACTGGAGACTGCTTCCTTTGCCACAAGCCAGGCCACTGGGCCAGAGACTGCCCTCTCAAAAACCCGACCAATCCCACCGTCGTCGCAGCTTCTCCGCCAATCATTCTCTGCCCCTGCAACGGTGGCGCTTGCTCCGTTTTGACCTCTAAAACTGAGAAAAACCCAAACAGGAGATTCTACAAATGTTCAGCAGTAAGTCTCTCTCTTAATCTGAGCTATCTCTGTTAGACTGTGACTCTCTCTCTGTTAGACTGTTACTCTCTCTCTCTCTCTCTCTCTCTCTCTCTCTGAGTACTAATCTCTGTCGAAATTTAGGTCCCAAGCTGCGAATTTTTCAAATGGTGCGACCAAGTGAGTATCAAATCGGAGCCGATCTCCGTGAACCCTACTTGCCCTTGTGGCTCTGGTCCTTGCAGAAGAGTAACAGTCATCAATGGACCAAACGCTAAACGTTCATACTTTGTTTGCTGCATTAAGGAGGTGAAAAACGAATCTCTCTTGCTAGAAATTTCCGAATTTGAATTGAAGGGTCTCTTTTGAGCATGATATAATGGATGTTTTTTGTAGGGTTTCGGAGCTTGTGGATTCTTTCAGTGGGAAGATGATGCTCAAATTGCATCTGAAACTGAAGAAGCAGATCATAGCGGCTCTCCTTGTTCTACATTGATTGGATTACCTGATTTGAATTCTGATGCTAACCTAAAAAGCAGCAGCCTTGGAATGGTTGTGTCCAATGAGTTTACTCTTCCAATGAATGCAGAAACTGGAGGAAAGGAATCAGTTTGTTCCAGGTTCAACAATCTGGAATTGGTTTCCAATGGCGTATTTGCCTCTGAAGATGGTAGGAACCAAGGTATATTACTCCGCTTTGTTTCTATTAAAGTGACTTTCTTTACTTGTGTTTGTACATTTTGGCATTTTTACTCCTTTTGGGGATATTGATTAGTCGACACCTCGCGTTCATGTTGTTCGTATATCTGATCAACTAGAAAACCTTGCTGCTAGGCAATGCAGTTTCATTTGAGTGCTTATATTCTTCTTATGCTAACTAGGCATTGTCCCCTCATTTGATTTGATTACAGTTTATAAAGACGCGGTTCGCTTTGAGACGGAAGGGCATGTGCTCTCTTCACTTGCACCTAAACATATTGAACCTCAAGTGGAGGCTTTATATAATGACCTTTTGGGGTTTGCCGGTCAAGAGAGTTATGCATTGGAGGTGACTGAAGCAACATGTGTTTTGAGCGAAACCAGTCTTTCTCAAGGCATCAGCAATTCAGTTTCGAATGGAACCAATAAACTTGAGCATCAATCAATTACATCTGGTGAAATCAGGGACTCATTTCTAGGAAATTCCTCCTTGATGGACCTCATTGAGCAATATAACTCGGAGAAGCTCCATTTCGAGAGTGTTTCCACGAAACATGTTGATGCATTGACCGCTTTTACAAGTTCGTACAAGCAATTAGAGTCATTTCGTGATAGAGCACATAATCTAAGGAAACAGATGTTTGTAGTAGAGAAACAGGTGAAGCTTTACGAGGCTAAGACCTCAGATTTTGCAGCAAGTCTTCAAGAAGTTTGTGGCGAAATGGTGAAATCGCAGAAAAAAATGGTGGAAACAGCAACAAAAGTAGCGAATGAAGTGAGAGTTTACAAGCAAAGAGATTTTGCAGCTCCGTAGAGGAGGAGAAGAAGAAGAAGATGGACTTATCTGGAAATGGTCTTCCACTTGAAAGTTTATATAACATCTACAACTGAATGAAGATGTTCTTTAAAACTTATGTATTTTGTAAATTTCCCAATTGACAGTTTCTTTGTAAGACAGAGCAACTCAAAACAGAGTAAAGTCCCCAAAAAAAAAACTGAAACGATAAACAGAAGGAAACCGAGCTATTGCACACGGCAAAAAAATTATATTTGACTTATTGCTTCGTTCCATACAAATCATATCCTATGTAAAACCTGGGAAAGTGCTCATTTAATGAGACCAAACCCAATTCAATACAAAATACAATGAAACCACCGAAACCAAAGTAAATATTATAAACAAATAAGTATTGGTATATGGAAGGATATATGTTTTGGTCGAAAATGCTCTGCGGTGAGAATGGCTTTGCTGGGTGAATAATGAGTGTAGTGTAGGTTTCTTCTATGACACGGCCGGAAAACGGTGGCAAGGAAGGTCGGGTGGATCGCGGCTAATGCGATTGGCCCATAGATTCGCAAGAGGCAACAAGTAATGCCCTCCGTTCCACTCAACCATCTTGATACCTGTTTCACAAATCCGAGTGAAATCTAGTAATTAAACCTAGGCTTGGGCATTCAATTTTCGGTTCGGTTCCGGTTGTTTGGGTTTCACAATTTGTGTTCAGAATGGGGTCTATTCGGATTTAGATAATTCGGTATAGAAATTTCTATACCATTCGGGTTATAATAAAATTCAGTCCGGGTTTCGGATTGATGAATTTTGGTTACGTTCGAGTATGCACGGCTTGAAAATATAAGCATTTAGAATTCAAATCATGAGCAATGAATGCATCCTTAAGGTCTAGATGATCTTTCTAAACACAATTGCTAACATAAGCGTACCTGGTACTATTTCAGTATTTAGGCCGGAGACGTAGCAAGTGGGTGATGTGGCTGAGGTGATGCAAGTGTGAAGCGTGAATGCGTCAATTTCGTCTATACACTTGATTGATTCTAGAAGTTGATCAGCAGAATAGTCACGGTCAAGTCCTTGACGACGGTTGAAATTATTCCGCAGAGATTCTTCTAATCCAGAGCTCAACCACAACTCCACACACTCATCCAAAACAGCCAAAACATTGGACGATGTCGGAGCTAATAAAATCCATGGTCTATATAATCTCGTTGATGCTCTCATAATTTTTACTACTCTGTAAATTTCTCCCACTGAGAGAACATAGCTCTTCCCTGTTTAACACAGAATAAGAACTCAAGGTTGATGAAAATGGGCGTAATGCAAGAGATTGATGTGCTATTAATGGTTGGTACCTTGAGCTTTAGATAGGATTTCTTCTTGAACATCATTTTCAATCACTTCCTTCCAAATGGATGCAGCGTGTCGCAGTTCTTGAACACAGGTCGAAACAATGACAAACCACGTTGAAGCGTATCTCGACTGTTGCTCAGGTGAACCCAAGTTTAGGATCTTCAGGGTCAATGTGGCGTGTTTGAGAAGTTCAATCGTTGATTTCCAGTCCTTCTCTGCCTGTGAAAAAATGTTTCTTCAGTATAAATATTTTCATGTTAAAAGCTTTCACTTTAAAAATAAAGGGTACCGAGAAGTTCCGACAGAACTTAACTAATAACAATCTCTCTGATAAGAAATCTTCTGAATCTAGCCCTCGAAACATTGGCTCCTGAAGAGCTTTAGAAAGTTCAGTAATGGTAGAGGATCTAGGTTGGAGACTTTCTACGTTGACTTCACTGATCAAAACATCATTGTTCAGCCAATTTTGCAGATCCTAGAGGAGAAACACAAAAATTAGCAAAAGAATAAAGTTTTAGATAACATTTGCCTTGTAAATTCATAAGTAATCTGTCAAGAGTCTCCGAGTTGTTTTCTCTTGGTTCTCTATTCTAATAACTACGGATGACTTAACAATGCTTTGTAGCATTCCCATGATTCACCTAAACAACATTTAGGAAAATAGCGAATATATAACTTACCTGGATTTCACTGTCAAAATTTTGAACTTCAGCGACTTCATCAGAATCAGCAGCCAAGTCACGAGCTTCCTTCAATATTCAAAAGTTCAAATGATGTAACGAAGACTAAAAGCTGGGATGTACAAAGAAAGTGTTACGCAGGAAAGGATCCAAACACAAAGTCTCCTGACCTTTAGAGTCTCAAGATGTTTTTGGGCAATGTAGTATAGTTCAATCTTCAGCTTATGAAAGATATCTTGGTAATCATTAGGCTGTATGCTAATTACTGGTTTTTCATGCGATTCTCCAAAACCATTTGGAACAGATAATCGATTCCCAAATTTATTTTCAACGGAACTATGTTTAGATACCCATGAACCACTATCTCCTTTCCTCGACGCGGAATTTCTCACAGGTTGGATTGGACCTTGAAACTCCCAGGGATCATCGTCAAACTCATCAACACCCTCTGTAACATCAGAGTTTTTCAAGGCCAGCGAAGGACCTTGAAACACCCAAGTGCTGTCAAAATCATCAGCATCTTCTGCTATGCTCGAATCTGTAATGGTCTTTATGGGGCCCTGAAACTCCCATGAATCATCATCACCATTTACCAAGTTTGAATCAGTTGCAGCCTTTTCAGGGACAAATCCATATCTGTCAGACTTTTTTGACAGATTAACAGCATTAATCTCCTCCACCTGACTATACAAACTTGATATTAGGTCGTTGATGGACACGGTTGGACTTGGAGCCTTAGTTTTCTCTCTCACGGAGAAATCACAGACTGAAACAAGATTATCCTCATGAACCAAAGTGTCAGAGATTTCCAATTTCTCATCCTCGAAAAAAGACAGTGGCAAGACTCCCTTGGGCTTGTCCGTCTGCAATTTGTTTTCCTGAGTGCAGGTATTTATAAACTCAATAATATCAAGTCACTTCCATAAAGCTAAACAATGTAGTGTATATATAGGCTTCAACTTTGCATAACATTAAAGGAAAAATATATTAACAAAAGCAAATGTTAACACCGGTTTTGAATGTACATATTGATGTTCACGGTAAGATGTAATAAAGAAACCAAGAGCAGGTTCAGCAAAGTTACAGATTTTAATGTTAATTACAAAGATAAAAACAGATATGACATATTACCAAGCTCAAACTAATAATACCATCAAAATTCAAAACTATTCATTTCAAAGCCCAAAAGAACTACGTATTACCAACATTTTCATTTGATCACTATGCAGATTGTAAGAGACATTACCTCTTTCCCGTTTTCAGTTTCCAACGATGGCTGATTAAAAGCCCAAGAATTTCCTCCAGAATTCACATTTGCATTCCTCGGAGAGGAAATCGAGCCATTTTCGCTCTTTTGCGGCTCTCTCTCAAAGTTTGCTTGAAAAGAGGTGGTTGTTTGAATTTCAGGTTCAAAACCAAATCCAAACCCCCAGCTGTTAGATTCCTGTAAACACGCGGCAAGTAAAGTCTGTACCATCAGCCAATGCAAGGATTGCTTATATAAAATGAGGCTTGTACCTTATTTGTGAAATCAACGTTCTTCGCCTCTACCGCTTCAGCTGCCTTAAACTCCCATCCGCCATTGGCCCAAGGGTCATCATCTCCATTTTCCCGGTCAAAAATCGAGTTAACTACATCTCTTTTACCAGTATCAAAATCTGGACCTGTTCCATTCGTATTCTGAACCACAAAAGATCCAGTCTTCGCGTTCTCTTGTTCCTCCTGTTTGAATAGAGTAATGTAAAACATCATTATAATAGCTTGCAAACAAAGTCTGCATAAAGCTTCATCTACCTTAGATGACCACAACAAATAGCAAAACATTACAAATTGCTTCAAGAAACAAAGAAAAGGCATATGAATTATTATAGCTTACCTTAGAGCTTCGATCTGCACTTCGGAACATAGACTCGGCCGTCTTAAATTCCCAACCATCATCATCATTTCTATCGGCAAAACTCGAATCTGAATAATTTGGATCCAAAGTGACCTCAATAGCATTTGAATTCACCACATTGCTCGTCTTTTCAAGCCTTTCTTTATCTAAATTCAATGGATTCCAGCTCAAATTCTCCGATCTGACACCTGACTCTGGCAGATTACTTTCTAGCGAATTCAGCTCATTTCGTCCGTTCTCTCTGTACAGATTTGCGATCAGGCCACTGATTTCTACAGTGGGATTCGTGTTCACTACTCTATTCACAGATCCGATGCAGTCATTGTGTTTACTTGAGAACGAATCGAATGAGAATTCAAACGATGAGACCGGCGCACCTGATTCATCTTCTTCTTCCTCCTCTCCGAACACAGAGAGTGGCACCGGACCACGAGGAGTAACCCACTGCGCCTGAATCTTCTTCTCGGACTTGATCCCATCACCGTTTCGATCCGCGAAGACACCGTTTCGATTGGGCGAGAGAGAGTCGATGCGGGGTGAGGAGTCGACGAACTCTCCCCAATCATCATCCTCTCCGTTATTTCCGGTGGATGAATCGATGGTGGCCGAAGGGGAGAAGAAGAAATCTAGGCCGTTCATTCGCTCGGAGAAACCAGTAACGGAATGATTTGATGCGAGCATGAAGGTTCCTTCCGTTTTGGTCGGCGCTCGCTAGTGGGTGGGTGCGCAGGATAGCTTACCCCGCGCACTTGAATCTTGTACGATTATGAATTGATTTCAATGATTGCAGTTACCTAAAGTTGTCAGACAGAAAAAGGGAATTACGTACCAAAAATTTCACTTTATTACTCCCTGTGTTTTTATATAACTAATGTTTAAAACTTTTGTACACAATTTAATTTTTAATTTTTTATACTAAAAATATTATTTATTATATATTTAAACACAATTCAGCTAATAAACAAATAATCTACAAAATACAAAGAGTCAAAAACTATTTAATTTTGGATTGATTTATGAAAATATCACTTATAGCGAGTACTAAACTAACTCTCTTTAACCATTTAGAAAAAATTTAGGAAAAAGACATCTAACCCATAAAAAATTTAGGTATTTATTTTTATGCCATTATGATTTATTTTTTGCAAAAAAAAAACAAATTATAAAAACACAAACTAAAACTTAAATTCTTCTTTTTTTTTTTACTTCTCCCTTATTCTTCTAACTGCCAGACCTCTCTTCCTCTCATTTGTGTTATCCGACGAGTTCTCCGGTTTCCTCTTCTCCTCTTCTCCAATTTCTTCTTCTCCGGTTTCTGTGAAGGCTTGTGACTCTTCTTCTCCATATGCAACGGGTAGGGTGAGTTTTTAGTAGATTTTGTTTTTGTTTCTCTTATGGACACTGTTTTTGTCTAAAATCAAAACTCTAACTTTTCAATTCGAGATTTGTTTCCCTTTTGATAGTTCCTTCGAAATCTGGGTATACCATGTTGTGTTTTAGAGGTTGAAGTTTAGAATTTTTTATTTGACGAACTTGTTAAATTTGTGGTAGATTTGTTTCTGCGGATATGTTTGTTTCACTTTGTTGCAAACTTATTTGTGAAGAATATACTTCTTGTTTGTTTTGTTTTGGATTTGTGCAGACAAATGTTGTTGTTTAGGTAGACTAATTTTGAATTTTTGGTAGATTTGTTACCTCGGGTGAAAGGTAGATTTGTTTGTCGTTGTTAGAAATTGTTTACATGTAGACTTATTGATCTCGATAATAATTTTAATGTAGATTTGTTTCATAGATTCTGTAGACTTGTTTCAAACTGTTGCAAACTTAGATTTCCTTTGATAAATTTGTTTCATTTTTCGTAGATTTGTTTAACTTGATTTGTTTCATTTTTGTAGATTTATTTAGATAGATCTGTTTCACTGTGGTAGAGTTAAAATACTTTGGTAGATTTGTTTCACTATGTTGCAGATTTAATATTTAATTTCTCGTTTTGCAGATTTATATCATCAATGGCGTATGAAAGTGTTAATACGGTGTCTTATCCCAGTAGATACTATGGTGATGGAAAAATACTTCCTCAGAATAGACTTCTTCTATCGATTTGTTGTAGACTTATTTGAATCGCAAATGCAGACTTAATGAGATACAATGAGTTGTAGAGTTGAATGAGCTAAACTGTAGACTTACATGGAAGCGGTAGACTTAAACCAGTTCAAACTTATTTGATGGTTTGGTAGCAGACTTATTTGATGGTTTGATAGACTTAGTAAAGGTGTACACTTATTTCAATACGCATGTTGTAGATTTATTTCATTGGCATATGCAGACTTGATGAGATACAATGTTTGTAAACTTAAATGCTTAGATTTAGACTTAAATCAGTTCAGTCTTGTTCGCAGACTTATTTAGATACAATAAGGTTGTTTACTTCTTCGAAGTGTTACCAAAGAAGTGCTGAGACATAATTAGGACAATATGGTTGACTCTTCACAAATGAAATTTATCTCGAGAAGTACATGTCCTCATATTATGGCTCATTTGACCACATTTCGAAAAAATCATATTTTTGGAATTTTTTTCTTCAACGCCACTTCCATAGCCGATTTATATCTCGGCTTTTTGGAAATCCTGTAGGTTGGCGTAGCAAGGGAGATATGCTGTATCCTTAGGGTTGATAGATGCCACGTATGTCTACTAGACAAGTCTATTGCAAACATAAGTCTATCAGACAAATCTACTAATGAATATAACTCTACTAGACAAGTCTGTTGAAAGACTTAGTCTAATCAGAGATAAGTCTACGACAACGTATGATAAATAAGTCTCTCGTGTCACTTACATGCAATTATAAGTCGACGACAACTATAAAATAAATCCACATCAAACAAGTGTTAAAACTAAATCCACCTAATAAATATGCAAAAATATAAGTTTACCGAAAACATAAGTCTATCAGACAAATCTACTATAATCCAATAAATCTATTAAACAAACTACTATAATCCAATAAATATGTACCGTCTAAACATATATATACCTAATAAATCAGCAAAAACATAAGTCTACCATACAAATCTACCGAAAACATAAGTCTACCATACAAATCTACCGAAAACATAAGTCTACTATAATCCAATAAATCTGCACCGTCTAATGATAGTAGATATTTTTGGTATCAATTACTCAAGTCTACTAATATCATTGTAGGATTTAAGGATCAATCCAAATGGTTTTAATTCAAAAAACTAAGAATTCATAGAACTTCCTAATTCAAGCTAAACAAGTTTGTTTTAAGTTCAATTCAATAAGCAAATCCAATTCAAAAGCAAACAAACAAGACAAGTGCTAACAATATTAAACAAGATTAAATGCAAATGAAAAGCGAATCCAAGAATGAGGTTATGGGATTAGAGTGACCTTATAGCTAATTAATGATGCTCAAATACATATGCTATCCAAATCTTTAGGTTATGACCACTAATTATGACTAATCCTCTCTAAAGACACTAATCACTTTGCTAATCACTAAATCAAGAGCAAACTCTCATTTGTGAAGAAATGATTAGCAAGCATTAGAATTAATATTCAAATCAACCAATAAACACCTTAAACAACTACTCTCATAGGTTAAGCATGTTTATCTTTCACTATGCTCTTTGGGGAATTTCATCAAACACCTTGTGTGCATGAAAATTCCTAAGATCTAGATTGACTCTCTCAAGCCCAATCTAGCATTAGGATCACTTAGAAAGAAATGAATTCATTAAATATAACCCTAAACATCATAAACTATCTATTAGATCACCTTAAATCAACCCCATCCTTAGATCCTAAAAGACTACTCACAAACCCATGAAGAACATGTTAAATCCCATGATTAGATGATTAAATGATTAAGAAAGAAGAGATAGATGATAGAGATTAAGAGAAACAAAACTTAAATTGCATAAATCCAAAAAAATCTTCTTACAATCACTTAGAACCCTAAAAATGATGTGTTTTTGCTTAAGAAAAAGATAGATTGCAAAGAAATTAGGTTTAGAGTATTTATAATGAAGGTTGGGCGGACCGGGTCAACCCGGGACAAACCGGGTGTTGACCCAGCCGAAACTGGGTGGAGCTGATCTTGGTGGGCTATATCGACCGGCTGCTGGCCGGTACGCTGGGCCGGCACACGTCTATGTCCCAATACCGATTAAAGGGTGCCGGCTGGATGCTGACCGGTACAAGATGCTTGAAGGTGAGTGACGGGTGAGCTTGGGCCGACATGAAATGAAGCCTGGGTCGGTATAAATCTCTGTCCGCATGCCGAATAGATGCTGGCCTGTACAGGTCTTTGAGATAATCAACGCCGGATGGAGTTTGGCTGGTACGGGAAAGAGGGCTGGGCCGGTATTAGTTTTTGCTTCAATACCGGTTGGACAGTGCCGGATGGATGCCGGCCGGTACAGTGGCCTAGAAATGGCCCTTTTCCTTTAGCCTTCTTCTCTTGCTTCAAGGTCGAGTGTGCTCCATTTCAAGTTCTCTAATCACCTCCAAAATGCCTCCTAGTACCTAGTCTGATCGATACCCACTCTGAAGTCGACACCACTACTTGTATCGGTCGACACCTCTCGCAGATTGAGCCAGAAATTTTGCTAAAACCGAAGATTGTTGAGGAGAACGTTTACAAGCCTAAGGTGCCATATCCTAGACCACCTAGTCATCTCTGAAATCCCATCACTGCAGAGAAGTTGCTCGCTTTTGAGAAGATGGTAAAGAGGATTCCCAATACTATGTCTTTTGAAGAAGCTTCGGAAAACCGCCCTTTGCTTGGTTACTTCCGAAATTGCAGAGAAACTCTAGAAGAGATCAAGGCACTCTTCATCAAGGCAAGAAGCACACCACCACCAATGAAGCAGTTGACTAAGACGGAAGACCCATAAAAATTTCCAGTTCCTTGCTCTATCTCTGGAGTTGAATTCAAAGAGTCTCTCGTTGATTCAGGGTCGAGCGTCAATGTCATGTCAAAGGCACTTGCAGAGAGGTTGAAAATTGGTGATATTAGATCTACTCAGATGACTCTCACATTCGCGAACTCTTCCACCTCAGTTCCATACGATACAATCCCTGATTTGATGGTTAAAGTAGGAGACTGTCTGGTTCCTACTGATTTTCAGGTTGTGGAGATAAGTGCAAGCTCTAGTACGCCTTTGATTCTTGGAAGACCGTTCATGGCTACAGTTGGTGCAATTATAGATACGCACAGTAAGACAATCTCGTTCTCATACATTGACAAGGAGGTCTCCTATAAAGCCATCCCCTCAAGAAGAGCTCCCAAACATATCTCTTGCATCACCGTTGTTACAGGAGAGACGTTGATGGTTGATCTTTTGGACGAGCCTTATGATGAGCCAACTGTCATAGACATTTTAGATGGTCCTTCTATCATCACCAAGAAAGACATCAAAATGGCTAAGGCAAAGAAGAAGGTGAAGAACAAAAGAGTCGAGAGTGCTACCCATGTGACCTTAATCCCTCATAAGTGTGATGGAGATTCGATTGAATATAAAGTGAAGTGCAAGGGAACTTCGAAACCATTCTCTAAGGTTAGAGCTATTCTCACTTCAGAGCTGAAAGAGAAAGGAAAGGATGTTGTGAAGGGTATGTTGAGCAGAATTCTGAAGCTGGAGATGTCAAGTTGTGGAGTTTGTTTTGGAGCAAGTTCTCATTCTTATCCTGACTGATCGTCGGCACAGTCAAGCTAATGACGTTAAACGAGCGCTTGGTGGGAGCCAACCCACTGGTAAGTCTGTATATAAGTCTTTTTTTGTGATTTTTTCGTTTTTTGTGTTTTGTGTCTTGAGTGAATCAGATTGGAGCAAACGAGGAGAAACTGAACCTGCATCGACGAAATCGCCAGGGTATCGATCGATACCCTGTTGGTGTCGGTCGATACCCTGCGGGCAGTGATGGAATCGTTGAAGAGAAGTGTCTTGTGTCGACTTAAGCCTGGTATCGATCGATACCCCTGTTCCATTACGGTAACTTCTTGTTCTTCATGATTCTACTATGTTCTTTTGTTTCTTTTACCGACTCTAGACTAGATAACACTGGGGACAGTGTTGTTTAAGTCTAAGGAGGTAGTTGCTGACATTGTTTTATGTTTTCTTAGAGTCTAAAAATAAAAAAAATAAAAAAATTTGTTTTATCGAGTCAAAACCTGTTGGAGATTATGATCATGTGCTTGAACCTATTGTTTTGAATTTGCTTTTGAGTGACCAGTGTTACAGGATCAGTTCTAGATTGACTAATGAAAAATCCAAAGACTGACCAGTTGACTAGAAAACACCCATGTCTCCAGCATAGTTCTTCTAAAGCCTAAGCCAAATGTTTGCACTTCATCGATGCAATTGATGTTTAAAGGGCTTGATTCATCATTCATATCTGAAAAAGGAACCCATGTGTTTAAAGTAATGGTATCTCTCTCCCCTGTTATAAGTTAATGAATAAGAGCATACAAAGATGAAATGATTTTCTCCTGAGTAGAGGGCTAGGAAAATTTCCAGCGATCCCACTATTCTACTTGTGAAGGAATGATCACACAAAGGTTGGAAGCGAGGTTAGGAAAATTTCCCGTGATACCACTATTCGCCTAAGCCTTTGATACATAGAGAGAGGGAAGAACCGGGGATTCGGTGGCAAACACCATCAATACTCGCGTTTCAGACCCTAATGTGTATATGCATATATAAAAAAAGAGAAAAAGAACATGATGAGAAACAAGTCTGGGGGAGAGAAAACAATAAGAAAAAGTGTGTGAATTGGGTAGTTATTTTGTCATGATATTGTATGGTAAAGAGTCTAGAAGGTTCTTGAACATTGGCTGCAGCGATGAAACTGGCGATGAGGGCTTTATTTTGACAATGCTGCGAGATAATGTGTGGAGTCTGGGAAATCTGCGAATGTCTACGGAGAAGTACATGGTGGTTAGATCTGGAGCTGATTAGGTGACATTTGGGTGCTTAGGAAAAGGGTCTTTGCGATGGTTCATGAACAGGTGAGTCGCCGTGTTTTCAAACCTCTTTCTCCGGTTTAGTTTTCTGTTTTGCTTGAGGGCAAGCAAATGCTAAGTCTGGGGGAGTGATATATCATGGTTTTTACCCGTTTTAAGCCATGATATAAGTCCTTTTTATAGAGTCTTTCTAGTATTTTGGAGTCTTTTAGAGTCTTTTCAGGTTTTAGGTACGTTTGGAGCATTATTGGAGATATTGAAGCATTTTGAAGCTTTTTGGAGTCAAGCAGAGATCCTGTAGTCGAGACACCGATTTATCGCCCGAGTATCGACCGATACACTTATGGTATCGATCGATACCCGTCGAAGAAACAGAAGGATTGCGACTTTATTGAAGATTTGAGAAACTGCAAATTGCCCCAGAAGACTTTATTATTTACAAGAAGCCCCAAAACGTGTCTTAGGTTATTTATTAAGTTTTTCAGCCACTTTGGCTATTACAATTCATTCAAGCTTTATTCTACTTTGGTTTTTTCTGAGAGAGCTTTTGAGGGAGACAAGTCTGAAACTCTGTTCGTCCGAGAGAAGATTTCGAACACTTGTTTTACTCTCTTCTTTATTATTTATTCAAGTATTTATTCAGTCATGTTTATTGTTTCAATTTTCATGTCCGAGTAGATCTCCTGTTAGGTTTAGGGTTCTCATAAGTGATTTATTTGAATGCTAGGTTGATTAGTTGTTTAGGGTTCATAATCTGAATTAGTTCTTCACCTTAAGTTGTTCTCAAAGCTAATTCTAGATTGATCACCTGGAACTTAGATCTTAGGTTAATCAATTAGGCACGACAGTGCAATTGAGTAATCTGATAGAACTTAGAGTGAGCAAAATAACTATTCGCAAAGAGATTTGGTTTAGTTGTTTTGTGAACAAATCAAACTTGAACTAAAAGCTGGTTTAGACTTTAGGATTCGCAAAGAGATTTGGAATTCTAGGATTTAGACTTAGATAATTCTCGCAACGACAGTTGGTTAATTATCCTTTAGTGATTTGAGTTCAAGAGCCGTGCATAACATGAACCCTGATTTGTTAGTTTATCTGCATTCATTGATTTTCTGAGAAATACCCTGAACCTATCTTTCTTCCAATCGAATTACAACTTGTTTAATTTGCGTATTTGTTTTCAATTCCATTGATCACTTATCGTAATTCAATCATTAAAATCTATTTGTGTGTTTTCTTGAGTCTCTGTGGATTCGATGCCTAAATATTACAATCGACAAAGTTTTAGTACTTTTAGGGTATTAATTTGAGCTTATCGAGATCCTAAAAGACTACTCATGCACAAACCATTAAGAACCCAATAAATCCCATGAAGAACATGTTTAATCCCATGATTTGATGATTAAATGATTAAGAAAGAAGAGGTAGATGATAGAGATTAAGAGAAACAAAGCTTAAATTGCATAAATCCAAAAGAATCTTCTTACAAGCACCTAGAACCAGGGCGACTCAATAAAAATATGGACCATGTTCAAAAAAAAATCTGGTCCTACAAAAAAAAAATTGGGCCCTAAAAAAAAAAAAAAAAAAATTTGGCTCATTAAAAAAAAAAAAATTTGGCTCATTAAAAAAAAAAAAATTGTGGGCCATGTGCATTTGCACACCTTGCACACTCTCAGAACCGGGCCTGCCTAGAACCCTAAAAATGATGTGTTTTTGCTTTAAAAAAGATAGATCAAATAAAAATAGGTTTTCTTGTATTTATAGTGAGCTTGGGCGGACCGGGTCAATCCGGAACAAACAAGGTTTTGACCCAGCCGAATCTGGATCGGACGCCCTACACCGGACGGTGGTCAGCCGGTGTGGCTGGCCGGTGTAGGTGTTCTTCTTCACACCGGACCGGCTAGCGGAGGCACATCCGGCCGGAAATTTCCCTGCCCGCTTGTTGGTCACGTACCAGACGGGTGCACTGGATGAGGATGGCCCGATGTGGTGTGTCCTGAAGCTGATATTACCGAATGGTCTAGGCGGTGTTGCCGGGGCAGTGTGGTGACCTTCAACTAGGTTCTGGCACCGGGCCAGCATGGGGCGGTGTAGCCGGCCGGTAATTTCCCTGCTCGGGAATTGGCTCAGCGCCGGATGAGAGCACCGGCCGAGAATGGCCCGGTGTGGTGAAGTATGGAGCAAGTGGACGCTCCATGACGCTGGCTAGTCTTCGCCCATTGTGATGGCCCGACGTTTTCCCTGTCTTGGCCAAGGTTGCAATACCGGCCGGTGACGGGCCGATGTTGTGGGCCGGTGTGGCCAGTCCGAAACCACCAATGCCCGTAGCTATCTTCTCACGATCCGAGTCCAAGTGAAAGCCCTTCCAATATCTCCAATAGGTCTCCAAAGCACCTAAACATACTCCAAAATATGACTCTCTAGGACTTAGTGCGAACTCTCTAAACACTAAATGAGAACAAAACACTAAAGAAATGCTATGAGACACATGCAAAAGAGACAAAACTTAAGCTAAATGAATGCTTAAAAGAGGTAAAATGTGAGAATATCAACTCCCCAAAACTTATTCATTTGCTTGCCCTCAAACAAACAATACGAACAAGAAGAGAGAGAGGTTTGAAGGTGGGAGCTCAAATCCACAAGTATCATTAAAAGAACTCGATGCCCAATGACCAAGTTGTTAGCCCTAGGATGCGATCAAACAAGTCTACTCAAAAAGAGCTAGCCATATCCATCCCTACATGAATCAAGCCCAAGTCTCAACCTACACAAGCCTTCCTATCCTACAATCCTTTGACATTCATTTAATTGTTTCAAGCGAATCATGTTCATGCAAGACACGTGAATTCATTTGGCTATGGTAAAGGTCTGGAGACTAAGATGATCTCAAATGTATGTGGTTACTCCAATGCAAAGGATCTCTCAATGAACGAGCAAGCTTTAGATAAATGCTAAGAGTAAAATGCAATCTATGCATACAAGGATAGACTTACATATACCCAACGCCCCAATTTTCTCTGACTCCTAAATTTAAATCCGTGAAGCTTTCTCTTTCCAACACATCTTGCTTTCACGAACACCACATTTGGTTGTCGTCTCTTCATCTTCTCATTTAGGGAGTTGCCTTTCTCTATGCTTGACTCATGGTATGGTGCTTTTACTTTATTTCTTTTATCTCTTCTTATCGACTTTTTGCTTT
The DNA here is from genome assembly GCA_002933935.1 of Eutrema yunnanense. Taxonomy (NCBI): domain Eukaryota; kingdom Viridiplantae; phylum Streptophyta; class Magnoliopsida; order Brassicales; family Brassicaceae; genus Eutrema; species Eutrema yunnanense. The sequence continues at coordinate 516,851 of PKML01041456.1, read as the reverse complement.
GCCTCCATTTTCATCACTTTGATGTTTTAGCCATTTTTTTGGTTTCTTTTCTTTTCTTTTTGAACACTTGGAGACTAACATTACTATTAGAGCTAACTTAAAACTTTTCCACCAACCATATATATTCGACAATCTCTCCTTATTTACCTTTTTATTCCTTTGGACTCACTTCTCTTTCCCACCACAATCTCATCATTCATACACATTCGTTCATACCAACCCCCAAAACTTCCCTTCCTAGCTAGCATAGCCTAGTCTAGTCCTTGATGTTGGGCTAGATCTACATGCAAACCTATCATTGTCGCCCTAAACTCAACATTTTTTGCCAAGCTTACTCGAAAGATTAGGCCTTACAATCGCACACTAAAGAATTGGCTTGAAAGGAGGGTAGGTTAAAGGTATGGTTAACCGTTCCAATGATGGGAACCGACTATTTGAGCTAACAAGAGGGTGGTGAAGCGGATAAGAAAGCTCAAATATGTATGTGGTATCCATGAATTCACTATGAGATGCATAAACATGATAATTAAATTGTCAAGATTATGGTTCTAACTTAAGTAGGATTGGACTCAGTTCACAACTTGCTTTAGCTAAAACATGAGTAATGAAATACGATATCAAAATATGACTCATCCTTGATTTCAAACTCAATCAAAAGCATAGAACAACTAGCAACGAGGGCATTAGACCAAACTCTTAAAATGATACTCTACAAGGAAAGAAAATATAATTGCTCCCAATGCATATGAATGCAATACTTATATGCAAACTAGACTCAATCTTCACCATGAAATGCAACTAAATGATTTATTTTTTAGTTTCAAATTTTCAAAAAAAATTTGATTTTTTTGTGTGTGTGTTTTTCTACGCCTTATATGAAAAACTCAAGATGCGAAAATCAAAATAAGAACATAAGAAACAAGATTAGATACCGGTCCCTCCCCCAAACTTAAATCACACCGTCCCGGTGTGAAATAAATTCAAGAAATATATCCAAAACAAAAATAAAAACGCTAGACTCAAAAGAAAGAAAACTATTTACAAGGTTGGAGTAGTACCTTAGAAACTTTGAGATGGGGAAGAAGACCCCATGGAGTAAGATGGATTGCTCGAGCAAGGAGATGGAGACCTCATAGCCTTCCTCCTCGACATTCTCTCTTCATGAGCCAATGCATGGCGTGTTCCCCCATGAACCCCCAACCCTCCTCCATGTAGCGCAAGGCGTTGGTCCAATGGTGTGGAGCTCTCGCCAACCTCATCTTGGTCCATTGCGTTTGGACTCTCTTTTGCTGCGAGATGAGCTAGAATCTCCACCCATTGCCTTGAGCTCCTTGATCGTCTTCTTCAAGCTTTTCACCGTTTTCACCAATTTTCTCATAGTTTTGTCTTGCCACTTTCACCACCTTTGAAGGAGTCTTTCTTGGTGGTGTTCATGTCGAGTGGAAATGTCCGGCATTCTTCCATCATAAGTATTGAAGCTATACCTCTCACTTCCATACTTGGGTTCGGTGGAGAACGGTCTTGCATCTTCATCATCAAGATCATTGGGTGTCTAAGCGTTGCCCGTTGCCTTCCTCTTTGACAAGCGTATTATCTCAAGTGGTGGATCTGTGGCCGGGTTGTAGAAGTGATCATTGGTGGGATATAAATGGATTTCCTTTCTCCCGTGAACCATGGTGAGAGGGACATTGGGCAACGTAAGCTTCACGGTGTTAGACTCAGTGAGCTTGAGGTTGTAGGCATATGTGCTGCCTATCTTGCCCTCAAAAAATTGGGTTCTCGAGAGATAAGCTTCATCCATAAGATCTATCTCTTTTCCACCTTCTACCAATTCAACTCCCTTGGTTTTGAGAATCGAGGTAATCAAACCACCAATGTGCAATTGTGGCTCTTTCATCTTTGTCGCGTATTCCCAACCCTTGTACCCAAGAAAATGATTCACGAGAATAGCGGCGAGACCCGGGTTTGCATCATCTCCATTGAATAACCTTCTATCTGTGGGTGTGTATTGAAACAGCCTTAGACCTAGAGCAAGCAATTCCATCTCATCTTCCACCACGGTTCCAAACTCTTTCTTGGCAAATAGTGTGTGAGCAAGAGTCTTGTGGACATAGTGTATGGCGGGATGGCGAATGCAAGAGCTCTTGATAGAGCCGGGTTTGTAACTCCCCATGGCAATGATGTTCCACAAGTATGGAAGGTCACTTGATGCATAGAGAAAACGGAGTCCTCTCTTAGTTCCTTCTTCCTTGAACCCAAACACTTGACTTAGCTCATGAAAGGTCATTTTGTAAGCTTCTCACCCCACTTTAAACTCAATGTACCAATGTCCATCTCCAACATCGGCACTCTCATCATCTTGGTCATAGAAGACCGCTTCCAAAGATGCTAAAAATTGACACGCGAGGGGTCGAATCGACTAGAGACCAAAGAATCACACTACGAGTTTATGAGAATCGAGTTAAGCTAAGATGAAAAATATGAGGTTTTGTTGTAAGGCTGTGAATAGTGATGAAAATAACAATAAATAAACTTAAAAGCAAATAAAAACAATGTAAAATCAGTAAAGAAAGTACTAGGTATCGAAAAATTGGTAGAGTATCATGGATCGATTTAATCGGATAATTTAGACATGGAATTCAATAAATATGTTATGAACTCAAATCACGAATGAATAATTAACCTACTTCTGCAGCGCCAATTACTATGTTTAAACAACTTAATTCACTCAACTCCCGCTGGTAATTAAGTAGTTAAACATGCATAAATAGTTCAAGTTCGATATGTTCACAAAGTCTAATAACTCAACTCACGTCGGTTATCACGCTTTGCTCATCTAAATCAATTCATATAATTTAACAACACTTTCGGTGAATAAATATACCTATGAACAGTAGCTAGATGATCAATCAAGCAATAACCATTAAACATAAATTTAGATGAAGAACTTTAAAGATAATCCCAATTCTAACAACCTAACGATCAATCCATGAACTTATTGAATACCAAAACCTAGCGAAAGAATTACTCACACATGACCAGAGATGAAACGCATAGAGATATAGAGCAATTCATGATCATAAACTTCAAATAAAAGCAAGAGGGTTTAAAAATCTTCTCTATATCGAGATAAAAAGGCGAGATCTTCTCCCGGGAAGCTCTTGAATCGAAAAAACTATGAAAACCTTATAAAAAGTGTGTGTAATGTTTAGAGAGGCGTGTATGTGTTTATTGTGGTGGCTCCTTGGTTACAAGAGGCTAAAAATAGGTATTTATACTGCTAAAATTGATCTAGGGTTTCATTAAACCGAAAAATGTAGTTTTGGGTCGCAAGGGCGCAGGGTCGGCTAAGCTTCTGGGCCGAGCTCAGGCCCAATTCAGACACATCTTTAGTAAAGTCAGTGTATCTTTCTTACCACTGATCTGAATGACTTGAAACCAATTCCATATGAAAGAGTACTCCAAAGGTTATCGGTCCACCAAATTTCATCTCAATCCATCAATGGGAAGGCATCCAACGAAGGTGAAACTTCTAATGCATCTGTGTAGTCTAATTGGAGAAATCTGCCTTTCTTGAGCTTTAGGTGCTTGGCTGATCTTTTGGACTTGGCCACATGTCTTGGACGTGGAAAACTCTTTTTTGGCTCCATTTTGCATCTTTTTTGATGATTTGACCTATATAGACTTAAAAACTACAAATACGAGAAAACCAGCTCAAAAAGCACAAAACCAAATGAAAATGCTTAGATAAAGTACTAAAATCTGTAATAAAGTAATAAAAACAGTAAAATATAGAGTATATCACATGGGCCCATTGATTGTTCTATTACGCAAGAAGAAAGTCAAGATGGGTGAGGCCGCGAGGAAGTTTGACACCACCGAGGAGGGTAATGGACCCGAAGAAGATGCAACTAACCTGTCCCCTAGCTTGCCTACATATGGAAGTGAGAGGTACCACTTCGATCAATATGATGGAGTGATGCCCAACATTGCCACTAGCCATGCACACAACCAAACAAGACTCCTTCAACGGTGGTGCAAGTGGCAGGACTCAACTATCCGCAAACTCGTGAATACGGTCAAGAGGATGGGAAAGACGATAAAAGAGCTAAAAGGGAAGGATGTTGAAGCTAGCACATCTAGGGCCCAAGAAGAGATAGACTTCGTGTGGCAAGAGGGAGACGGTAATGTGAACCACAGCAATGCACTACATGGTGGGGAGATGGTAGTCCATGACGAGACAAACCATCCATCGGCTCAAGAAGAGAAAATGGCCAAGAAAAAGGCCATGCGATCTCCGTCTCCATGTTCGAGGAACCCATCATTCTCCATGAAGTTTTCTTCCCCATCTCAAAGTTTATAGGTAACACTCCAATCTTGTAAATAGTTTTTCTTTCTTTTGAGTCTAGCATTTTTAATTTTGTTTTGAGTCTCTTCTTTGAATCTATTTCACACCGGGACGGTGTGATTTAAGTTTGGGGGAGGGACCGATATCTAATCATATTTTTTGTGTGTGTTCTTATTTTGAGTTTTACATATTGAGTGTCATGCATTCATGCATTCATCTAAGTGCATAGAAAAACATATAAAATTGAAATTTTTTGAAAATTTTGAAACAAAAAAAGAAGTCATCTAGTTGAATTTCATGTCTAAGATTGAGTCTAGAGTTTATATAGGATTTGCATTCATATGCATTGGGAGCAATAATGAGTTTGTCCTTGAAAAATATCAACTTAAGAGCTAATCGTTAGATGCATTTGAGCAAACTTGAAAGTAAGGACGCACCATACATGGATTATATGCATTGGTGTTTTTGTTTTGGTTGAAACAAGTTTTGAATTGAATCAAATCCTAACAATTTGAACCCTTAATTTTGACTCGAAATTACCATGTTTATGCATTTAAAAATGGACTCATGGTTATCGTAGACATACTTGGGCTATCTTATTCCTTTTCACCACTCTTGTTAGTCCAAGTAGCCGATCTTCACCTTCGGAACGGTTATCCTCACCCTTAACTTACCCTCCTTTCAAGCCTAATTCTTTAGTGAGTGTTGTGAGGCTTATATTTGTTTCGAATGAACTTAGCAAAAAGTGTTGGGTTTAGAGCGACAAAGAAAGGCTTTCATGTAGAGTTAGCTCGCACATCATCGGGCTAAGCATATGTTAGGCTAGATAGATGGGGAGTTTGAGGTGGAATGAAAATAAGAGAGAAATTATTGGGCGTGTAATGAAAAGAGAAGGTGGAAACGAGGAAAGGATTTGGAGAAGAAGTAGGAAAAAAGCTAATGATTGAAATGGTTGGCAATAAATTTTTGGTATAAGCTCTAAGTGATAAAGAAAAGATGGTCTCTAGCTACAAAAATAATAAAAGAAGCCAAAAATGGCTAGTTCATCCAAAGGATGAAGAAAGAGATTAAATAAGAAAAGCAAAAGTTGACCTAAAAAAGGAAAATGATGTGAGCCAAGCCATTTGTTGATCAAAGGTGAAGAAGAAATTTTCTCCAAGTGCTTAAATGAAGAAGAATTGATGAAATAGTGTGGTTTATGAAAGGCAAATTTCCTTGAGAAAAGGGTAGCTTAGGAGTGATCTTCATGGGGTTTAGAGGTAGAGTTGAAATCATTTGAGACATTGGGTAGATGGAAGTCTATCCTTGTATGCATCAATTGCTTTTTACCCTTAGCATTTTGCCAAAGTTCATTCATTCGTTGAGAGATCCTTCGCTATGGAATTGCCACACTTATTGAGATCATTTTTATCTTAAAACATTTCCCCTTAGCCAAATGAGTTTGTTTGATTTGCATAAATATGATTTATGGTTTCGTTTAATGAATGTCAAATGATTGGAGGATAAGAACGCTTGTGTAGGCTAATTCTTGAGCTTGATTCATGGTGTGATGAGTATGGCTAAATATTTTGGAGTAGAGAATGTTCAATTGCATTTTAGAATCACCGTTGAATGGATATCTTAAGTTGATATTTTTGGATTTGAGCTCCCACCTTCAAACTTCTCTCTCTTCTTATTTTTATTTGTTTGCTTGAGGACAAGTAAAGGAATAAGTTTTGAGGAGTTGATATTCTCATATTTTACTCTTGTTTAGCATGCATGTTACTTAGTGTTTTGAGTCACATTCATGCATAATCATAGTTTTCCTTAGTGTTTTAGTCTTAATTTGAGTCTACGTTGTTTGCATTAGGTCCTAGTGAGTCTTGCAAAAATTGGAGTGTTGTTTAGGTACTTGGAGGCATTTTGGAGGTGATTAGAGAACTTGAAATGGAACACACTCGACCTTGATGTAAGAGAAGATGACTAAGGGAAAATGCCATTTCTAGGCCACTGTACTGGTCGGTGTCCATCCGGTGTCGTCCGTCCGGTATTGAGGCAGGGACATGTACCGGCCCGGACCTCTTCCTTGTGCCGGCTAACTTCCATCCGACATGCACCTTGTTTCATCTTGTGCCGGCTAAAATCCAGCCGTCATCCATCCGGTGTCGTCCGTCCGGTATTGAGGCAGGGACCTGTCCCGGCTAAAACCCATGAGGAACTCACCTTGCAAAGTCTTGTGTCGGCTAAAATCCATATGCCATCCGTCCGGTGTTGTCCATCCGGTATTGAGGCAGGGACGTGCCGGCCCATACTTCTTCCTTTTGCCAGCTAAAACTCATGCGGCACTCACCCGATTTTGTCTTGTGCCGGATACTTCCATCTGTCATCCATCTGGTGCCGTTCGTCCGGTATTGGGACAAGAACCTGTACCGGCCTAGTGTACCGGTCAGCAGCCAACCGGTACGAGCTCTCAAGACTAGCAAGACCCAGACCAGTTTGTTTCGGGTTGACTCGGTCCGCCCAAACTTTCTTATAAATACTCTAGACCAAATTACTTTGTGATCTATCTTTTCTTAAGCAAAAACACATCTTTTTAAGAGTTCTAAGGGGTTTGTAAGAGAGATCTTCTTTTATATTTGCAATTTAAGCTTTGATCCATTGATTTCCATCATCTATCTCTTATTTCTTAATCATCCAATCATCTAACCATGGGATTTAACATGTTCTTCATGGGATTTGTTGGGTTCTTATAATGATTAGTAAGTAGTCTCTTAGAATCTAGGGATGGGGTTGAGTAGGATGATCTAATGGTTAATTTATGATGCTTATGATTAGATTTATTGATTTCCCTTCTTGCTAAGTGATCTTAATGCTAGATTAGGTTTGAGAGAGTTAATCTAGATCTTAGAGAATTTCACACCCACAAGGTGTTTGATGAAATTCCCCAAAGAGCTTAGTAAGAGATAAACATGCTTAACCTATGAGAGTAGTTGTTTTAGGTATTTATTGATTGATTTTAATGCTTGCTAATCATCTTATCACAAATAAGAATTTGTTCTTGATTTGGTGATTAGCACAGTGATTAATGCCTTGAGAGAGGATTAGTCATATTTAGTGATCATAATCTAGGTTTTAGCATATTGTGTGTGTTTGAGCATTATATATTAGCTATAAGGTCACTCTAATTCCATAACCTCATCCTTGGATTCTCTTTTTTTTGCATTTAACCTCGTTTAGTATTGATAGTTCTTGTTTGTTTACTTTGAATTGGATTAACTTGTTGAATTGAACACAAAAACCACTTGTCTTGCTTGAATTAGGAAGTTCTATGAATTCTTATTTCTTTGAATCATAACCCATTTGGATTCGATACCTCTTATGCTACATAGCATATAGAGTAATTGATTCTAGACACGATAATAAAATCATACTATCAGGAAGACATAACCGAATCACTTGTGAAAAAGAAGTAAGGCATATGTGCAGTATGTGATATATGTAGCATATGTGAGGTATGTGAAATATGTAACATATGTGAAGTATGTGTTTAATAGAATGTGATATTATATGAGATCATGGATGGTTATATTATGTGCATAATATGAACCAATGATGATTGGATCGGCTACTTCAAGTTTTGAGCAGAGTCATCATTACTTTAAGCGCGCCGAGAGTTGAGTGTCGTGGAGGACATGAAAAGTTAAAAATCCGTTAGGTTGCGAATTAAGGAAAGAATTGCAAAACCTAAGGATTTAGTAAAAGAAGTGCCTTAGGATTAAGCCACGTAAGGGTCAGGGTAAGGGAGACTATTTATAGCCGGGAGAGAAGACAAGCAACCATAAGAAGTGGGTGTGCTAGAGAGGATCAGGAAGATCAGCGAAGCTAGAAAGGACCGGGAAGGTCGACGAAGTGAAAAGTGGATCGGGAGGATCTGCTTTGGGCAAAGAGATCGAGAGGATCTAACCGCCAGTATGGCGAGAGATTATTAAATATGTGGAAACAGAGAAAAATAACCAGGAACGGAGGTGGAGACCAAGGAAGGTCAACCACGATTTGTAGAGAGACTAGTCGACCGGACGATAGGCGGGAAGCCAACCAGAATATTTACCATAATGATGATGATGACGATGCTAGATAGCCAAGGAGAACAGCAGCATCGAGAGAAGGCATCAGACCTTGAAGGTAAAGCTGGGGTAAACAGGATGGTGAAAGACAAAGGTCTTTTTCCAAAGGAAAGAAGTGGAACAGAAGGAAACCCAAAACGGGGATGACTTTTCAAAGAATAAGAGTTACAAACGTTTAGGGAGTAAGCCTTGGTAGCAAACGTTAAGAGGAGATCTCAGCCACGTAAGAATCAAAGGTGGAAGAGAAGAACCTCAAGAAAGGAGAAGCAACATAGACGTTTAACAAAGGAACAAAAGACTTCAATACGAATTCTAGGAGAAACCACGGAGAGAATTCGGGCCTTGAAGAAAGTCCAGGACGACGTAGTAGATACTCAAGGAGAGAATTCAGGAGAAATTCTAATGAGCAAATGAGTTGTCACGACTTTAGAAAAAAAACATCGAGCCAGGGGAGTGATCGCGACCTTAAATGAATTCGGGACGAATTCTAATAGGGGGGGGGGGGAGAGGATGTGATAACCTGGAAGAGGGCAGAAAATCTGGTCGATGGTCGAGGAAAAATCAAAGTCGAAGGAACGACTAAGGGAAGATATTTTTCGAAAGGGCATGCCAAAATAAAGACTTTGGTCGAGCCATAATCAAGTTAGATTGAGCAGAAAAATAGTTGGCCAAACGGAATTAATTTTAGCCGGGAAAATCCAGTTTTAGCCGGAGGAATTTCAGTTTTTGCCGAGAGAAATTTCTAGCCAGAGAAATTTCTAGCCGAGGGAAATTTCTAGCCGAGGGAAATTACAAGCCGAAGAAATTTCTAGCCGAGAGAAATTTCTAGCAGAGTGATATACTCATATATTGCATTGTTTTATCATGCATTTCATGTGTAGTTTTGTGTAGATTTCATGCATAATAATGGTCTTGTCTTGAATTTAGGTCTTAAATTAGGAATTAGGACATTTTACATAAGGTCTTGTACATTCTTGCATGTTTTGGAGCATTTCCTAGGTGATTGGAGGCAATTGGACAAGTTTGGAGATTGGGACCTAATTCGAGTGCAAAGCTCATCCGAAGGGTCTCAAAGATGTATCACAACGAAGGCGCTCTGATCCGAATCAACTCAAGTGGTCTTCATGATACCTGTAGAGGAGTGAATCAGCTTTACACAGGAGTTGGATTCAAAACAATCGGACATATGGTTCGGGAGTTATTGCAGATTTACCAAAGCGTGTCCGTCTGGCCGAGAAGCTAAAATTCTCCCCGGGAAAAATCCGACCGACCTCAATCGGCGTGGTCGGTTTTAGCCGGTCGTAGGGCAGGGAGTTCCCGAGAATCCGACCGACCCGGAGAAGCAAAAGCCGACCGACCAAAAGGAGCAAGGTCGGCTTAATTTCCCCCGGAGGAAATCCGACCTACCCCAATCAGCAAGGTCGATTTTGGTCGGTCTCAAAGATCAGGCCAAATGAAGAGCTTTCCATGCCCAGTTTAATCTGATGTCTTCATGAAACTTGTAGAGGAGTGAATCAGATTTACACAGGAGTTTAAATCATATCATTTGGACCTCTGGATCGGATTTTATGGCCAAGACACTGAAGCATGATCTGCCTGGCCGAGAAGAGATGACATCGTCCAAAGAACCGGTAAAACGAAGTTCTTCCGATCATATTCAGCCTCTCCGGCCTTCATGCAAGTTGTAGAGGGAAGAGTTAGCTGTGCACACAAGCGAAAATAATGTCATTTGGACATCAGACTAGGGAGATGCCTCGAATTTATCGAAGACGCATCCAAGATCCGACCGGGTCAATACCCGGTTTGTTCCGGGTTGACCCGGTTCGCCCATTTTCATTTATAAACCCAAAAACCCTAATTTTCATTCTTATGCTTCTTTTGTCTAAGAAACCCTTTCCCCTTGGAGAGAGTTCTTAGATTTGTAAGAGAGGATCTTCTACTTTTTATGAAATTAAGTCTTTGTTTTCATTGATTCCTTGCATCTAATCTTCTTTCTATCTTATCTATTCAAGATTCATCCATGAAAACTTCTCTTATCCAAATCGATTTTGAGGAGCTTTTCATGGGTCTTGAGTAGTTCTTCTTTGGATCATTGGGTTTGGTAGATTTAGGGGATTTCTTTGTTTGTCTTTGATGTCTAGGGCTTAATGCATCTATTTCCTTTCTTATTTAGTGTACTTAATGCTAGATTAAGCTTGAGATGGCTAATTTAGAACTTAGGGCATTTCATGCACACCAAGTGTTTGATGAAATGCCAATTAGGCTAAATAGGAGATTTTCATGCCTATCTCATGAGAGTGAATGCATAGGGTGGATTTTGGCTATTGGAACTTGAACTTTAATGCTTGTTAATTATACTTTCACAAATGAGAATTTGTTCTTGAACTTGTAATTAACAAAGTGATTAGTGCTAAGAGATTAGATTAGTCATGGTTAGTGTTCTAGGCCTAAGGAAATGCACTTATGTGATTGTTTAGACATCATTGATCAACTTGAATTCCCCTAGATCAATTGCCTTGCCCAAGATCCTTCTTTTATCATTGTATTCACATCGTTTAGCATTGCTTTCTTTGTTTGCCTTATTTAATTTAAGTCATTAGGTTGTTTAGTTATCAAAACCTTGATTTGCCTAGCTTATATAGTTTCTTGGATTCCTAGTGTGTTAGCCTCTCACCTCCTTGGTTCGATATCTTAAATACCACAATGACATGAGTGGGATTTGAGTAATTGATTAGTAAAAATCCTACTATCACTTTAGCGCCGTTGCCGGGGAGGTTTAGCGTTAGCCATTAGGATTTAGATTCTTAATAAGACTAGGCTTTTGTTTACATTATGTTAATGCATATAACTAAGAGTATGCATATTGTTGAGATGATGACTTTTCTCTTGTTCATCATTACTAACTTGTCTTCCTTAGTTCTTTTGTGCTCTCAAAGGTACCAAAATCACAAGAAGAGAAATGGGAAGACAAGATCAATTGAAGTGTTTGAGGTTGTCAATTACAAAGATGTTCTTGAAGATCTACAACCTCAAGAGGTGGGCGACCAAAGAAGCATTTCTCAAGCTCCAAAACCTCAAGAAATGCCACAACTTCAAGAAATAACACGTCCTCAAGTGTTGGCATCAAGTTCGACCCAAGCTCAAAGGGACAAGCCAACAGTTGGAAGCTTTGACACTCCTTGTTGTCGTGGATCGAGATATGGGATCCACCCTCCTCCAATTGAAGCCAATGCCTATGAGATCAAAGCAAGCTTGGTTAGGTTGATTCAAGAGTCTAAGTTCTTGGGGACAAAAGTGGAGAACCCCTATGATCACTTGGATTTCTTTGATAGGTTGTGTGACACGTTTAGAACCGGAGGAGTGCCCCACGATAGCATCAAGCTCATCTTGTTCCCGTTTTCTCTTGGAGGAAAAGCAAGCCAATGGGAGAGAACATTGCCATCTCACTTGGTAAACTCTTGGGATGATTGCAAGAAGATTTTCCTCAACAAGTTCTACTCCACACAAAGAACGGTCCAAACTAGGAAGGACATCTTGAGTTTCAAACAAGGCATGCATGAGACCTTTCATGAGACGTGGGGAAGACTCAAGGGATACACTCGAGATTGTCCCCATCATGGGTTCAAGAAAGGAGCCATTCTTAGCATCTTCTATTGGGGAGTTCACCAAGATCACAAATGGACTTTAGATGCGGCTAGCAATGGGCGTTTTACAAACCTCACCGTGGAACAAGGAGAGCTACTAGTGGAGAACTTTGCCCAAAGCGAAGAGAACAATGGAGAGGACTACTATAAGTCTCCACTAGGAAGTGGAAGGCACGAAGACCAAGGTAGAGAGGAGATTAAAGCTCTACATGAAAAAATGGACAAGCAACTTACCATGATTGAGATGCAATCTACACTTATAGACAAGCTTCTCATTGCTACTAAAAGGTCGGTTCATTTTGTTGAAGACTTCAATGGCAACCAAAGGTGTGCCCCTCGAAACCATGCTCCTCTTATTCCTCCACAAAGTTTTGCACGAGGTTTGGCTCCTCAAGGGCAACATAGCTTTTCCATGCCACAAGATGTGGATCTTATTGGGGTGTTTAAACAAACTCTCGAAGGTCAAGTCGAAACCTCAACCAAGATAGATTGTGCCTACAATGATCTCAACTCAAGGTTTGAAACCATGACTTCTAGGCTTAAACATTTGGAGGATCAAGATGCTCAAGGAAACCCCCTCTCTAGTAAACCCATGGAGGAATTCAAGGGTAAGGTCGAGGAAAGCCCAAGTGAGTATTTCAAAGTTGTCTTCTCGGATGAAGAGAGTAAAGAGGCTTTAAGAGAGGTTGAGAGAGTTCTCCATGGCACCAAGGACGAAGTTCATGTTGAGGAAGTGGCGTTTGTGGGTAGTTTTGAGATAATGGATGTGTCTTCACCCCCAAAAGGTTGCAAAACGAAGAAATGCCCTCATGAGGCAAACATTTTGGGTTATGGTAATGATGAAGAAGCCTTTGCATTGGATGGTGATTGTTTAGCTTCCCTCTTCCACACCAAGAAGGAGGATGAGCTTGAGAATAGCAATGGTGCAAAGAAGAAGACCACGACCAAGGCTAATGTGGGGAACGGATCAAGAGAGCTTCATGGGTCTAGGTCCGAGCCTTCTATGATGACTCTCACTCCTTGGAAACACAAGGATGGAGTGATTGAGTACAAGATCAAATGCAAAGGCCGATCCAAGCCCTTTGCCTCGGCCAAGGCAATCCTCACTCCCGAGCTCAAAGCAAAAGGAGAAGCCGGTCTTGAAGAGGTCATGAGCAAGGTCCTCAAACTTGAACTCATGGATCCACCTTGGAGTTTTCACACTCCCCTCTCACCCACCTAAAAGGGTAACCAAAGTCAAACTTAGTGACTTTAAACAAAGTGCTCTTGGGAGACACCCCAAGCTTATCATTGTACATATTTTCTTTTTATGTCTTTCTATGTTTTCTTGTCCTTTTTGATGGGTTTGCTAGTATGGATAGGTTCTTGATGGTCTAATGGTAATGGACTCAAGGGCAAAGGTGTGTAGGATTGAGGTGCTCACACTCGTTCCCTCCATTCGTTTCCAAGGTAATACTCCAATATTTGTAAATAGCATTTAGAATCGTATTTTCTCCTTTCTTTCATGCATTGTTTAGCTCTCTCTTAAGCTTCTCTTACACAAGGGACTGTGTAATTTAAGTTTGGGGGAAGGGTTTGTGTGTCATCTAACCTTGGTTTTGGTGATCTTATTTTGTCTTTTGCATCTTGACTCTCATGCATATCATGCATTTTCAAGAAATTTGAAATTTTTAGAACATTTAGGATTGCATATTCACTTGTAGGTGGTGTCTAGTGTGCATTTTAGCTTGCATTTGCATAAGCATGGAGTAATGACAACCTTGAAAGTAGCTTAATTAGCAATTGATTCAACGCCCAAGTTATTAGTTGTTTGATGCATTGAAGTTGAATCCGAAATCAAGGACGAACCATTTGTTAGAGCGCATGCATCATTGCCTTTCTTTGATTGAAGCAAGCTTGAATTGAATCTAGCCTCATCTAAGTGATAACCATAATTTGACATATAATTATTGTGCTTGTGCAAACTTAAATGGAATCGTGGATCACTTATACATATTTGGACATTCTTCTTCCTTTTCACCACCCTTGCTTGTCCAAATAGCCAAATCCCATCTTTGGATTGGTTTCCCCACCATGCCAATTACCTTCTTTCTAGCCCCTAATCTTTTGTGTGTGTCTTGTGAGATCTTTTTGGAGTGAACTTGACAAAACGTGTTAGGTTTAGGGAGACAAGGAAGCACTCTTGTGTAGACTTAGTTCCAACATCAAGGAGCTAATCTAGAACTAGGTTAGATAGGTGGAGGTTCTTAAAGTTTGAGAATGGAGAAAGTTTAAAAATATTTAGGGGAATGGCTTGATCTTTGATGATTATGGTGGAATGAAAGAAGGAAGGAAGGACGATGAAGAGGGGAGTACAAAATGAATGGTATGGTTGGTGCAAGTGTGATTAACAACAAGCTCTAAATAACTAAGAAAAGCCTCAAGAGACAAAGAAGAAAAGAAGGCCAAAAAGCCAAGCTACAAAGAAAATAAGAGGCATAACCAAAGGAAGAAAAAGAAAGAGCTAAGTGAAAGAAAAAAGGAGCATCAACCATAACCAAGATGAAGAAGCAAACCCCTAATGAGGAAGAAGGCAAAAAAGGAAAGCAAGGAAGAGCGTAAGGGTCTAAGAACGCAAAATACCTTGGGATAAAAAGGGTAGCTTAGGATCGGGCAAGAACGGGTTAGATTGGGCTAAGGTTAGTGACACTCTAGGCATTCGGGGTATACGAGAGTTTTTTCTTGTATGCATAGGTTGCCTTTTACCTTTAGCATTTTGTTAAAGTTTGCTCGTTCATTGAGAGATCCTTGTGTTTATTTACCTTTGCATATTGATGAGATCACCTTCATCTCATAACCGGTCTTTTAGCCAAGCGGTTTCATCTAAGTTTTGCATAAGCACAATTCACGGATAAAACCAATAATCAATGTTAAGAGGCTAGAAAATAGGATGGTTTGTCTAGGTTGAGGTTTGGCTTTGTTGCATGTTGTGAAGGAAATGGCTAACTCCTTTTGAGTAGACAACTTTGGTGCATCCTAGAACTAGTAACTTGGACGTTGAGTGCGATTGTTTCTTAAGCTTCTTATAGGTTGGAGCTCTACTTGCATTGCATTTCTCTCATTCTTGATCTTGTTTGCTTGAGGACAAGCAAAGGTTTAAGTTTGGGGGAATTGATATACTCATATATTGCATTGTTTTATCATGCATTTCATGTGTAGTTTTGTGTAGATTTCATGCATAATAATGGTCTTGTCTTGCATTTAGGTCTTAAATTAGGGATTAGGACATTTTGCATAAGGTCTTGTACATTCTTGCATGTTTTGGAGCATTTCCTAGGTGATTGGAGGCAATTGGACAAGTTTGGAGATTGGGACCTAAGTCGAGTGCAAAGCTCATCCGAAGGGTCTCAAAGATGTATCACAACGAAGGCGCTCTGATCCGAATCAACTCAAGTGGTCTTCATGACACCTGTAGAGGAGTGAATTAGGTTTACACAGGAGTTCGATTCAAAACAATCGGACATATGGTTCGGGAGTTATTGCAGATTTACCAAAGCGTGTCCGTCTGGCCGAGAAGCTAAAATTCTCCCCGGGAAAAATCCGACCGACCTCAATCGGCGTGGTCGGTTTTAGCCGGTCGTAGGGCAGGGAGTTCCCGAGAATCCGACCGACCCGGAGAAGCAAAAACCGACCGACCAAAAGGAGCAAGGTCGGCTTAATTTCCCCCGGAGGAAATCCGACCTACCTCAATCAGCAAGGTCGGTTTTGGTCGGTCTCAAAGATCAGGCCAAATGAAGAGCATTCCATGCCCAGTTTAATCTGATGTCTTCATGAAACTTGTAGAGGAGTGAATCAGATTTATACAGGAGTTTGAATCATAACATTTGGACCTCTGGATCGGATTTTATGGCCAAGACACTGAAGCATGATCTGCCAGGCCGAGAAGAGATGACATCGTCCAAAGAACCGGTATAACGAAGTTCTTCCGATCATATTCAGCCTCTCCGGCCTTCATGAAAGTTGTAGAGGGAAGGGTTAGCTGTGCACACAAGCGAAAATAATGTCATTTGGACATCAGACTAGGGAGATGCCTCAAATTTATCGAAGACGCATCCAAGATCCGACCGGGTCAACCCAAAAACCCTAATTTTCATTCTTGTGCTTCTTTTAACTAAGAAACCCTTTCCCCTTGGAGAGAGTTCTTAGATTTGTAAGAGAAGATCTTCTACTTTTTATGAAATTAAGTCTTTGTTTTCGTTGATTCCTTGCATCTAATCTTCTTTCTATCTTATCTATTCAAGATTCATCCATGAAAACTTCTCTTATCCAAATCGATTTTGAGGAGCTTTTCATGGGTCTTGAGTAGTTCTTCTTTGGATCATTGGGTTTGGTAGATTTAGGGGATTTCTTTGTTGATCTTTGATGTCTAGGGCTTAATGCATCTATTTCCTTTCTTATTTAGTGTACTTAATGCTAGATTAAGCTTGAGATGGCTAATTTAGAACTTAGGGCATTTCATGCACACCAAGTGTTTGATGAAATGCCAATTAGGCTAAATAGGATATTTTCATGCCTATCTCATGAGAGTGAATGCATAGGGTGGATTTTGGCTATTGGAACTTGAACTTTAATGCTTGTTAATTATACTTTCACAAATGAGAATTTGTTCTTGAACTTGTAATTAACAAAGTGATTAGTGCTAAGAGATTAGATTAGTCATGGTTAGTGTTCTAGGCCTAAGGAAATGCACTTATGTGATTGTTTAGACATCATTGATCAACTTGAATTCCCCTAGATCAATTGCCTTGCCCAAGATCCTTCTTTCATCATTGTATTCACATCGTTTAGCATTGCTTTCTTTGTTTGCCTTATTTAATTTAAGTCATTAGGTTGTTTAGTTATCAAAACCTTGATTTGCCTAGCTTATATAGTTTCTTGGATTCCTAGTATGTTAGCCTCTCACCTCCTTGGTTCGATATCTTAAATACCACAATGACATGAGTGGGATTTGAGTAATTGATTAGTAAAAATCCTACTATCACAGAGAAAAATAGAAATCTTGCCGAGAAAAGGAATTTTTAGCCGAGACAAGGCAAAAGTGATGCAAAACGCAAATTCGGTCACACAAAGAGTAAGGACAAAAGTAGGAACGTTGTTCTTTGAAGAAGGACCGATTGGGCACAAGTTTGGCAACAAATGCCAACTTGACCAAAACCGGTCGAACGGGCATGGGGAGATCCGAGCCGAGGCGGAAGACCGGAGGAACCCATGATCGACTTTGGCAAGTCAATCGGGCGACGAAAACCCAAGACAAGTGCGAATTTCACAAAAAAACGAACGGACTGTGGAAATCGCGGTAACTAGCCAAACAAGGGCCGTTCGATGGGCCGAACGGCCGCCGACCGGATTCGACTAGCGTTACGGATATGTGTCATTCCAAGGAATCTCCACGACAGTCTTGTTGCCTACGAAAGGGACAAGTGACGTGATCATGGATACGCCAACATTAGATGAGGTTTCGGAGGCAGCATATTGGTCATTCCCGAATGTACTATTACGGGGTCCAAGTCTAAGAAGCTAGCCGGAGCTGTTCGGAATTTGCTAAGTGAAGTTCGGATCAACGATGATCAGCTTATACACTTCGTCCTAACCTCAATATCATTCGTGGATTTATCTTGAGGATTGGCCGCAAGTGTAAGTTGCAGTACTCTTTTTCCTATGCTAGGTTTTGTCCCATTGGGTTTTCCGAGTAGAGGTTTTAACGAGGCAACGACTTGCACTTACATTTGGTGGTTAGCCAACAAATCAAACTCGATTTATCAAGTGTTGTCCATAGCACTTGACACAGCCTTCAATCTGGTGTCTGTGGGATTCGTTGTCGTTTAAGGGGCACAAGGATTTTTGGGATTTATTCCCACGCCTTGTCATCCTTTTTCCGCGAGTTCTATCCGCCATTAAAGTCACCCCCTTGTTTTGAATCTTCACCGCAAGTCTGTGCCTAAGGATTTTCGAGGTCATCACTCAAGCCTTAGCATCTTTCTTCGTGGAGTCCTTTGGAGTGAATAATCTATCCAACGTTCATACCGATCTCGAGTGTGCAATCTTTGGGAAAATGTATCAAGTGGTATCAGAGCCACGTTCTTGATAATCGTTAATATCTATCCATCTCCTATCTTTTCTTTCTTTCCTTTGTATTAAAACCAGTTTCAAAAAAAAAAAAAAAAAAAAAGAAACGAAAAGACAAAAAAAAAAAAAAAAGGAAACAATTTGGTTGTGTAATTCTTCTCTATCTATCTTATACACTTGTTTGACGATTTGGTTGTTGAGACTAGCATCGAGTTTTCGATTTAGTTCCTTAAGAACCGAGGAGAACTTCTAGTGTGTGTAAGGTCTTTACGAGAGTTGAGTGAAACAATCGAGGGAAACACTTGTGAGAACATGTTTATTTCTTTTTGCGAGGTACAATGTCTGATGATAGTGAAACGGGTACTTCACGGACGAGAAGGGAACGATATGCAGCCATGAATCGCAAGGTGGATGCCATAACTCAATTACTAAATGAGATGAGGGATCGCATGGCCACTCTCGAGGTGAGGACGCCGAGGAGGGAGGAAAGAAATCACGGTACCAACCATGGCGTTAACCAAGAAGTTAATCAGGTCGAGGATCGAGGATCCGACCAAAGTGTTGGCCAAGGGAGTCTTCATATGCCGCCTAGAAGAAGGAGAGCCCGATAAAGGCAAAATGATAACCTGTTATACGATCAAGGAAACTCATCCGGTGGGAACCAAGCTAGACGTCATCCAGCCCGGGGACGGAATTATAATGACCTTGGCGGATTGAAGTTACGAATTCCCCCGTTTTACGGGAAGAACGATCCCGATGCCTTCCTCGAGTGGGAAAAGAAAATCGATTTGGTTTTTAATTGCCAAAACTATTCCGAGCAAAAGAAGGCCAGGTTAGCCGCGACTGAATTTCATGACTATGCTATTGATTGGTGGGATCAATTCGTGACTAAAAGTAGACGCAATGGAGAGAACCCCGTTGAGACATGGGACGAGATGACCATGTTGATGAGGAAACGGTCTGTGCCAACACACTACCACCGCGAGCTCCACCAAAAGTTGCGACTGCTGTCACAAGGAAGTAAGAGTGTGGAGGACTACTTCCAGGAGATGGAAAAGCTCATGCTCAAGGCCGATGTTGACGAGCCAGATGATGCGACAATGGCTAGATTCCTAAGCGGAATGAACCGTGACTTGCAGGATCGGATGGATATGCAATCTTATGCGACTATAGAGGAGATGTTGCATTAAGGCGATCTTAGTGGAGCAACAACTCAAGAGGAAATGTGTCTCACGACAACCTTATGTTACTAGTTCGAAACCGATCTATTCCAAACAAGAGAAATCCAACTATCCGCCCTGGGCCGATTCCAAACCAAAGACGGAGTCCAAGCCTAGTTCGTCCGGACACGATTATAAGGGTAATGCCGATGCTACTTCTGTTCGTAACCGTGACATTGAATGCTTTAAGTGTAGGGGAAAGGGTCATTATGCCAACAAGTGTCCAAATCAGCGTGCCATAATGGTGTTGGACAGTGGTGAGATCGTGACCGACGATGATGAATTAGAGCTTGATTCCGCACCTATCCATGACGATGATGAGGAACATGCGGTTGAGGGAGAGCTACTTGTAGCTAGGCGTGTTCTTCTTTCTCAAGAGCAAGTCGTAGAGGATGAACAACGAGAGAACTTATTCCACACTCGGTGCATTGTTAAGAGCAAGGTATGCAACCTTATTATTGATGGAGGCAGCTGTACCAACGTTGCTAGCACACCTTTGGTGGAAAAGTTGAAACTGGAAACTAGGAAACATCCGCGACCGTATAGCCTTAGATGGTTGATATGCTCAAATTAATACCCTAAAAAGTACTAAAGCAGTTGCTGCAGTATATCAAGGGTCGAACACAAGAACTCAAGAAATCACACAATAGATTATATAGATCTGAATTAATCTAAATCAAAATATGTAATTGAAAACAAGTATACAATTAAAAGTGTTGTAAATTCGATTGGAGACAGATAGGTTCAGGGTATTTCTCAGGAAATCAATGAATGCAGATAAACTAACAAATCAGGGTTCAGGTTACACACGGTTCTTAAACTCAAATCACTAGAGTATAGCTAACCAACTCTCGCTGCGAAAACTATCTAAGTCTAAATCCTAGAATTCCAAATCTCTTTGTGAATCCTAAAGTATAAACCAACTTTTAGTTCAGGTTTGATTTGTTCACAAAACAACTAAACCAAATCTCTTTGCGAATAGTTATTTTGCTCACCCTAAGTTCTGTCAGGTAATTAATCGCACTCTCGTGCCTAATCAATTATCCTAAGATCTAAGTTCTAGGTGATCAATCCAGAATTAGCTTTGAGAACAACCTAAGGCGAATAACTAATTCAGATTGTGAACCATAAACAACTAATCAACCTAGCATTCAAAGAAATCCCTATGAGAAAACCCCAAACCTAACAAGAGATCTACTAAGACATGGAGATTGAATCAATAAACATGATTGAATAAATACTCAAATAAATAATAAGAAAGAGTAACAAAAGGGTTCGAAATCTTCTCTCGGACGAACAGAGTTTCAAACTTGTCTCCCTTCAAAAGCTCTCTCACAAATCCAAAGTAAAATAATGCGTTGCCATTAAAGTGGATGTAAAACCTAATTAAATAGTCTAAACACGAATTGGGGTCTTCTGGGCACTTTTGCAATTCTTCAACTCTTGGAAAAGTCGCGGGTCGTGTCTGCTGCGATGGGTATCGATCGATACTAGGCAGTATCGATCGATACTGATGCTTCAAATCGGGTACTTAGCAACACGAACTTCTGCTTTACTCCAGAATGCTCCAATATCTCCAATTACGCTCCAAACGTGCTAAAACCTTTAAAAGACTCTAAAAGACTCCAAAATACTAGAAAGACTCTATAAAACGGACTTATATCATGGCCTAAAAGAGGTAAAAACCATGATATATCAACTCCCACAGACTTAGCATTTGCTTGCCCTCAAGCAAATAGAAGACTAAACCAGAGAGAGAGATTTGAAAACACGGAGACTCACCTATTCAGGAATCATCGAAATGACCCTCTTCCCAAGCACCCGAATGTCACCTAATCAGCTTTTGATCTAACCACCATGTACTTCTCCGTAGACATTCGCAGCTTTTCCAGACTCCACACATTATCTTGCAGCATTGTTCAAATAAAGCCCTCATCGCCAGTTTCATCGCTGCAGCCAATGTTCAAGAACCTTCTAGATTCTTTACCATACAATATCATGACAAGGAACCATCCAATTTCACACTTTTTGTATCACTTTCTCTCCCCAGACTTATTTCTTATTATGTTCTCTTTTTTTTTAGATCTGCATATACACATCAAGGTCCGAAACGCGAGTATTGATTGTGTTTGCCACCGAATCCCCGGTTCTTCCCTCTCTATGTATCAAAGGTTTAGGCGAATAGTGGTATCACGGGAAATTTTCCTAACCTCGCTTTCAACCTTTGTATGATCATTCCCTCTTAAGTAGAATAATGGGATCGCTGGAAATTTTCCTAGCTCTCTACTCAGAAGAAAATCATTTCATCTTTTATGCTCTTATTTATCAACTTATAACAGGGGAGAGAGATACCATTACTTTAAACATATGGGTTGCTTTGTCGGATATGAATGCTGAATCAAGCTCTGTAAACACTAACCACATCGATGAAGTGCAAAAATTTGGCTCAGGCTTCAGAAGAACTCTGCTGGAGACATGGATGTTTTCTAGTCAACTGGTCAGTCTTTGGATTTTTCATTAGTCGATCTAGAACCGATCTTGTAACACTGTGCACTCAAAAACAAAATCATATCAATAGGTTCAAGCACAGGATCATCATCTCTAACAAGTTTTGACTCAATAAAACGACAAATTTTTTTATTTTATGACTCTAAGAAAAAACAAAAACAATGTCAGCAAACACCTCCCCCAGACTTGAACAACACTGTCCCCAGTGTTATCTAGCCTAGAGTAGGTAAAAGAAAACAAAAGAACAGAATAAAATTGTGAAAAACAAGAAGTTACCTTGCTGGAACATCGAGTATCGACCGACACACGTCCTGGTATCGATCGATACAAGGCTTAAGTCGACATGATGAACTTCTCATTCGCGTAGGGTATCGACCGATACCAACAGGGTATCGATCGATACTCAGGCGATTTCGAGTTTGCTCCTTGTTGATCCTGACACAAACACAAAACGAAAAATAAAAAGAAAAAGACTCAAAAACAAACTCACCAGTGGGTTGCCTCCCACCAAGCGCTCGTTCAACGTCATTAGCTTGACTGTACCGCCATTCAGGCTGTGGGTGCATCATCCAGAGGCATTATGTATCCGTCTGGAATCTCGGCTTTCGCCCAATAGTGTTTCACGCTTTGTTCATTGACAGTGAACTCTTCTCCTGAAGCGTTCGTTAGGACAATTGCACCATATGGTCGCACTTCCTTAATTGTGAAATGACCTGACCAACGAGAACGCAATATACCAGGAAACAATTGCAAACGAGAGTTATACAGAAGTCCATGGTCGTTCGGCTCGAAATGTCTGGAGATGATCTTTTTATCATGATAAGCTTTGGTTCTCTCCTTGTACAGCTTCGAGTTCTCGTAGGCGTGGTGCCTAATCTCATCCAACTCGTTCAGCTGAATCAATCTCCTCTCAGCAGCAGGTTTGATGTCGAAGTTCAGCAACTTCGTCGCACATGCAACCTTGTGCTCTATCTCCACTGGAAGGTGACATGCTTTCCTATACAGCAAGTGAAATGGTGTAGTACCCAACGGTGTCTTGAAAGCAGTCATGTATGCCCATGGCGCATCATCCAACTTCGTAGACCAATCCTTCCTAGAAGCACCCACTGTCTTCTTTAGAATCTCCTTGATTTGCCTGTTGGAGACCTCGACTTGCCCACTGGTCTGAGGGTGATATGGAGTAGCCACACGATGATTTACATCTTACTTCTTCAGCAACCTCTCAAAAATCTTGTTGATAAAGTGAGAGCCACCATCACTTATCACAATTCGAGGTACTCCAAAGCGAGGGAAAATGATGGTCTTAAACAGCTTAAGAACCACCGCAGAGTCGTTTTTCTTACTAGCAATGGCTTCCACCCATTTGGACACATAGTCTACATCAACCAGGATGTATCTGTTATCGTGTGACGAGGGAAATGGACCCATAAAATCGATGCCCAGCAATCGAACTCAAGGATGAAATTATGTGGCATCTCATGTCTCTTACTGATCTTCCCTCTCCTCTGACAAGCATCGCACTATGAAATGAAAGCATGAGAATCCTTAAACATGGTAGGCCACCAGAAGCCTGCTTGAAGAGCCTTGGACACTGTCTTGAAAGTGGCAAAGTGTCCAGCATAGTCGGATCCATGGCAATGAAACAAAATATCAGGTACCTCTGATTCAGCAATGCATCTTCTGTAAATGCCATCAGAACAATGCTTGTACATGTAAGGTTCATCCCAAAAGAATCGCCTTATGTCACGCATGAACTTCTTCTTGTTATATTTCTTGAGGTGCTTTGGCTCTGCATCTGCAACGAGGTAGTTGGCAATATAACCATACCATGGTTGATCAGAATCGGTTGCAGCGACGAGATAGTCTTCAGAAGCATCAAGATGATCATCAAGCAATACAGGTTCGGAATCGCCATGGTATCGACCGATACCAGCAGGGTATCGATCGATACCGAAACCTGCAATTCGTGGGAATTGCTGAGTTGCTGCGAAATTCATCTGAAAACCAGTTTCAATGAACCAAATGGATTCCTCTGGTAGTTGATCATCAATAGGGACACTTGCATCGATCTGCATCCTCGAGAGATGGTCAGCGACTCCGTTCTCTATGCCTCTCTTGTCCTTAACCTCGATGTCGAAACCTTGTAGCAAAAGAACCCAACGACAAAGACGAGGCTTGAGATCTTTATTCTGCATCAGATATTTGAGAGCAGCATGATCAGTATGAACAATCACTTTGCTCCCAATCAAGTAGGACCGAAATTTCTCAAAGGAGAAAACAAATGCACGTAGTTCCTTCTCCGTGGTGCTGTAGTTCCTCTGAGCATCATCCAATGTCCTGCTGGCATAGTAGATGACGTGCAACTTCTTATCCTTCCTCTGACCCAGAACGGACCCAACAGCAAAATCACTAGCGTCGCACATGATCTCAAAAAGCAGAGTCCAATCAAGAGATTGCACAATAGGAGCACTCACCAAAGCCTTTTTAATCTCCTCAAAGGCTGCAAGACAGTCAGGTGTGAAATCGAATTTGATCTCCTTGCATAATAGAGCGGTGAGTGGGCGAGCTAGCTTGGAGAAATCTTTGATGAACCTTCTGTAAAACCCAGCATGACCAAGGAAACTTCGAATGTCCTTCACAAAAGTCGGTGGTTGGAGACTTGTCATGACCTGAATCTTGGCTTTGTCAACTTCGATCCCAGCTTCTAAAACCTTGTGCCCAAGCACGATGCCGTCCTGAACCATAAAGTGACACTTTTCCCAATTAAGGACCAAGTGTTTTTCTTCACACCTCTGGAGCACCTTGCACAAATTATCCAAACAGTCCTTGAACGATGGTCCGTATACTGAGAAATCATCCATGAATACCTCCATAAAATCCTCAATCATGTCTGTGAAGATAGACATCATGCACCTCTGAAAAGTGGTTGGAGCGTTACATGATATGCTCAAATTAATACCCTAAAAAGTACTAAAGCAGTTGCTGCAGTATATCAGGGGTCGAACACAAGAACTCAGAGAAATCGCACAATAAATTGTATAGTATCGAATCAAGCTAAGCAAATAAGATGAAACAGAAACAATAAGCAGTAAACGAGTTGTAAATTCAATGGAGAGAATATAGGCCTAGGGTATTTCTCAGGAAATCAATGAATGCATACTAACTCATCAGGGTTCAGGTTACGCACGATTCTAGAACTCAAATCACGAAAGTATAATTGACCAACCGTGGTTGCGAAAATTATCTAAATCTAAACATCAGAATCCCAAATCTCTTTGCAAATTCCTAAGAATAAATCAGCTTTAATTTCAGGTTTGATATGTTCACAAATCAATTAAAACAAATCTCTTTGCGAATAATCAATTTGCTCACCTTAAGTTCTATCAGATTACTCAATTGCACTGTCGTGCATAATCGATTAACCTAAGATCTAAGTTCTAGGTGATCAATCTAGAATTAGCTTTGAGAACAACCTAAGGCGAAGAACTAATTTAGATTATGAATCTTAACAATAAATCAACCTAACATTCAAAGAAATCCCTGTGAGAAAATCCTAAACCTAAAGTGGATCTACTCATACATGGAGATTGAAGCAATAAACATGTTTGAATAAATCATCAAATAAAATAGAAAGAGTAATAAGAGGGTTCGAAATCTTCTCTCGGACGAATAGAGTTTCAGACTTGTCTCCCTTCAAAAGCTCTCTCCCAAATCCAGAATAAAATAAAGCGTAGCCAACAAACTGGCATTCTCCTGTATGCGAACGTGCCATAGGGACATGTGAAAGTCGTCTTCCCTTGGTCATCTGGATGTATAGGGATCTGGAAGAATCTTGAATATCCATCAAGAAAACAGTAGTAGGGATGACTAGCCAACCTCTCCAACATCTGGTCAATGAATGGCAAGGGGAAATGATCTTTCCGTGTAGCTGCATTCAACTTCCTGTAGTCAATGCACATTCGATGTCCAGTGATAGTTCTAGTAGGAATCATCTCATCCTTTTCATTCTTCACCACGGTTATCCCTCCTTTCTTAGGAACAACGTGCACTGGACTGACCCAAGAGCTATTTGAGATTGCATAGATAACTCATGCATCCAAGAGTTTCATGACTTCTTTCTTAACCACTTCCTTCAGGTTTGGATTCAGCCTCCTCTGATGCTCGATTGAAGCCTTTGACTCGTCCTCAAGATGAATCCTAGGCATGCACATGTCCGATGATATACCTGAAATGTCATCAAGAGAATAGCCAAGAGCTTTGCGATACTTGCGCAGCTTGCTCAGTAGTAAGGTGACCTCTGCGTTGTTCAAGGAAGCATTAATGATCACTGGGAATGTGGAATTAGGACCAAGAAAACCATACCTTAGATTTGCTGGAAGTGGTTTGAGTTCCACCTTAGGAGATTTCTCCTCGCTCCAATCTCCAAACCCAGCAGCTTGCATAGAACTTTCGGCCAAATCTCTTTCTGGCCGCAGGGTATCGACCGATACTAGGTGAGTATCGATCGATACTGGCAGTGCTGTATCGAGCATCTTCGCGTATTCAACAGCAACATCACTCGAATGGACCTCTGACTCAGCTGAACATACCAATGCCCTCTCCAATGAGTCCTCAGGATGCATCTCCAGGAAGTACTCTTCGGCAATGTCACTAAAGGTATCAACAAAGAAAGTCTGCCCATCGATGGTTGGTCTCTTCATCATCTTCTCCATGTTAAAAGTCATGACCAACTCACCGATGTTAAAAGCTATCTTCCCATTCCTGCAATCAATCAGAGCACCAGCTGTTGCTAGGAATGGCCTTCCCAGGGTAAGAGGATCTCTGGGTTCTGAATCATACTCCAGAACAATGAAATCAGTTGGGATCAAGCAATTCCCAATCTTTATAGGAACATCTTCGAGCAAACCCTCTGGAAGTCTAACTGAGCGGTCAGCAAGTATCAGTGAGATCCTTGTGGAGGTGAAGTCTGTCATTCCCATCTTTTTAGCAACTGAGTATGGCATGAGGTTGACACTTGAACCAAGGTCACAAAGAGAACGCTCAAACCTGTCTGTAAAGATTGTGCAATCTAAAACCAAACTCCCTGGATCTGGTAGCTTCGTTGGGATCCTGTTGGTTAGGATTGCACTGCACTCATGAGTGATCAGCATACAACTGTCTTCAAGGTTCACATTGCTGGACACCATCTTCTTGACATATCTCCTGAAAACTGGAGAAGTTTTGATAGCATCGATGAAAGGAAGTTCAACAACCAGCTTGTCCAAAATTTCCTTGCATCTAGAGTCTTCTACCTCCTTCTTAGTCTTCCCAATAGCTATGGGATAAGGTATCCTTTGTATGTAAACTCTCTCTGCAACTGCTTTAGGTTTTTCCTCCATAACCTTAGGTGCTTTATCGATTGCAGGTTCAGTGTCGATCGATACAGGGGTGGTATCGATCGATACACGGGACTTTGAGTTTTCCCGTGAAAGTATCTTGACCGGTGTCGATCGATGCTTGGTAGTGTCGATCGATGCCCTGGCGATTTCAGAGTCCTCATCATCAGACTCGACGAAATTCTCAACAGTTTGGCCAATTTTCGCTCCTGGAGTGACCTCTTTACCACTGCTCAAGGTAATGGCATTGATGTGTGCCCTAGGGTTCTCTCATTTCCCTGGAAGAAAACCTTCTTGTCTTCTCGCACCCTCTGAAGTCTGGGCTACTTGAGTTTCCAGTTTCTTCTGATGAATACCAAGAGCATCGATCCTTCCACTCAGATATTTGTACATAGCATCCATCTTACCATTGAAGGTCACTGTTATCTGCTGCTGTCCTCGATCTTGTTCTCTGGGGTTTTAACAGGTACAGGCTCATAAGAAGAATTCCCATAGTTCTTGGTGTAACCACTGTTCTGGGAAGGTTTCTGGTTGAATCCTCCTTGCTGGAAATTGTTGTTGAAGTTTCGGTTGTTGTTGAATTGGTTCTTCTGACCTTGAAAACCAAAACCACCAATGTAGTTAACATCTTCTACTTCACCTTCATTGAACACCTCAACATCTTCAGCAAAATAAACGGCCTTCGTTGTCTTCCCCAGCAGAAGACTATGCATAGAATCCAGCTGGACCCGAACTTCAGCGATATGCGACCCATCCATGTTACCAGCTAGCTTCTTGCGATCAAAATATGCGCTCTTGGTGCTATTGCTAGATACAAAATTCTCAATCAGCACATAAGCGTCCTCAGGATAATTGGTGTTGAAATTTCCATTGCTTGTAGCATCCGAAGTCATCTGATATCTCCAATCAAGTCCTCTGAAGAAGAAACCCATTAGCTGCACATCAGAGTATCCGTGATGTGGACAATCTCTCTGATACGATCTGAATCTCGTCCAAGCAGCCTTGAACGCCTCAGTAGGTCCTTGAGAAAACTGGGAGATCTTGTTCCTCAGATCCTCAGATCGTGCATCATCATAGAAGTTGTTCAGGAACGCAGTCTTAGTCTCCTCCCAGGTAGTCAGTGATCCAGGAGGTAACTGCTTCAGCCAGTAAGTCTCTTCTCCACCAAGAGAGTATGAGAAGAGCTTGCAGAAAAGGTAATCATAGGACACTCAATTACTCTTGATGCTAGTGACCAAGTCCTCGAACCTCTCGATATGGTCCATGGGATGCTCATTGGAAAGACCATGAAAAAGGTGCTGTCCCACAAGAGTGTAGTATGCGGGTTTCAGCTCAAAGTCATTCCTTGGAAACGCAGGAGGATGAATCGCTGATCGATTGGCGTAAAATTGATCAGGCATGTTGTACTCACCAATCGTTCTACCACGATTAACCACAGCATTCCCAGCGTTCGCGTTCCCAGCGACAACAGGAGCAGGTAGAATGATGTTCCCCTCTCCATCCAGACATTGTCCTTGCTCGTTGCACAACCGACCCTCTTGGTCTCTGTAAGCACCAGCTGCATCTTGAACCAACTCTGCTTGATTGTTGTTCATCCTTGCTGGTTTCTTTGCTTTTCTGTTTGTGCGTTCCACAAGTGCTAGCTGCTCCAATGACAGTTCAACTAGCTGCGTGCTCTTGTTCTTTCTGGTTTCACGATTAGGCATACACCTGAAAACAAGAGTAGAGAACGTAAGTAACTGAAATTCACGACGGGTATCGACCGATACCACTAGGGTGTCGATCGATACTCGGGCGATTTAGATGAAATTCTTAGCTAAAATCTAATGGCGAATTGAGTCCCCGGCAACGGCGCCAAATTTGATATGCTCAAATTAATACCCAAAAAGTACTAAAGCAGTTGCTGCAGTATATCAGGGGTCAAACACAAGAACTCAAGAAATCACACAATAGATTATATAGATCTGAATTAAGCTAAATTAAAAGATG
Source organism: Eutrema yunnanense (assembly GCA_002933935.1). Classification (NCBI taxonomy): domain Eukaryota; kingdom Viridiplantae; phylum Streptophyta; class Magnoliopsida; order Brassicales; family Brassicaceae; genus Eutrema; species Eutrema yunnanense. The sequence goes on along the minus strand of PKML01041456.1, from coordinate 487,559 downwards.
TAATTGAAAACAAGTATGCAATTAAAAGTGTTGTAAATTCGGTTGGAGACAGATATGTTCAGATTATTTCACAGAATATCAATGAATGCAGATAAACTAAAAAATCATGGTTCAGGTTAAGCACGATTCTTGAACTCAAATCACTAAAGTATAGCTAACCAAATCGCTTTGCGAATCCTAAAGTATAAACCAGCTTTTAGTTCAAGTTTGATTTGTTCACAAAACAACTAAACCAAATCTCTTTGCGAATAGTTATTTTGCTCACCCTAAGTTCTGTCAGGTAATTAATCGCACTCTCGTGCCTAATCAATTATCCTAAGATCTAAGTTCTAGGTGATCAATCAAGAATTAGCTTTGAGAACAACCTAAAGCGAATAACTAATTCAGATTGTGAACCTTAAACAACTAATCAACCTAGCATTCAAAGAAATTCCTATGAGAAAAACCCCAAATCTAACAAGAGATCTACTCAAACATGGAGATTGAATCAATAAACATGACTGAATAAATACTCAAATAAATAATAAGAAAGAGTAACAAAAGGGTTTGAAATCTTCTCTCAGACGAACAGAGTTTCAGACTTGTCTCCCTTCAAAAGCTCTCTCACAAATCCAAAGTAAAATAATGCGTTGCCATTAAAGTGGCTGTAAAACCTAATTAAATAGTCTAAACACGAATTGGGGTCTTCTTGTAAATATTAAAGTCTTCTGGGCACTTTTGCAATTCTTCAACTCTTGGAAAAGTCGCGGGTCGTGTCTGCTGCGATCGATACTGATGCTTCAAATCGGGTACTCAGCAACACGAACTTCTGCTTTGCTCCAGAATGCTCCAATATCTCCAATTATGCTCCAAACGTGCTAAAACCTGTAAAAGACTCTAAAAGACTCCAAAATACTAGAAAGACTCTATAAAACGGACTTATATCATGTCCTAAAAGGGGTAAAAACCATGATATATCAATGGTTGAATAACCAAAGGCAGCTCAAAGTTACCCGTCAAGTCTCGGTACCTTTGACAATTGGTCGATATGAGGACGAGATCGTTTGTGATGTGCTACCTATGGAGGCCGGTCATATCCTACTTGGAAGACCATGGAAATACGACCGCAAGACAGTCCATGATGGTTACACCAACAAACATTCATTCGAGCACAAGGGCCGGAAGATCACCCTTGCACCTTTGTCACCACACGAGGTCCATCTAGATCAGCTCAAGCTTAAGCAAAACCAAGGCAAAAACAATGTGAGTGAACCCCCAAACACTACTTCTACTAAAAATGAGAGTGAGAGTTCGAGAAAAACTAAGTCAAAAGCCGTTGAGAGTAAACCCGTGAGAAATGAATCTCTTTTCGTGAGGCCGAGTGAGATTAAGCATGCTCTCATCACTAAGCAGTTGTTTGGCTTGCTTATTTTTAAGGATGCTCTCACAAGCATGACTAACCCCGAGCCGGATATTCGAAGTAGTGTGTCTTCTCTTTTGCATGAATATTCTGATGTCTTTCCGAAAGATAGCCCAAACGGCTTACCACCGATCCGCGGGATTGAGCATCAGATTGATTTTGTTCTCAAAGCCACACTTCCGAACCGTCCAACTTATAGAACCAATCCTGTTGAGACCAAGGAGCTCCAAAGACAAGTTGGTGAACTTATGGAGAAATTTCATATCCGGGAAAGCATGAGTCCGTGTGCAGTTCCTGTTTTGCTAGTGCCTAAGAAGGACATATCTTGGAGGATGTGCGTAGACTGCCGAGCCATCAATAACATCACGGTAAAGTATCGCCATCCCATTCCTAGGTTAGATGACATGTTAGACGGACTGCACGGGTCTAGTGTGTTTTCGAAAATTGATTTGAAAAGTGGTTATCACCAAATCCGGATGAAGGAAGGTGATGAGTGGAAAACCGCTTTCAAAACCAAACACGGTTTGTACGAGTGGCTTGTTATGCCATTTGGTCTTACTAATGCAACAAGTACTTTCATGTGCTTAATGAATCATGTTCTTAGGTCGTTTATAGGTGTCTTTGTTGTTGTGTATTTCAATGACATATTGATTTACAGCAAGACCTTAGACGAACACGTAGATCATTTGCGGAAGGTTCTAGATGTGCTTAGGAAAGAACATCTGTTTGGTAATTTGAAGAAGTGTTCTTTTTGTACAGATAACGTGGTCTTTTAAGGATTGGTGGTGAGTTCACAGGGTATACAAGTCGATGAGGAAAAGATAAAGGCGATCCGAGATTGGCCGAGCCCTAAGACGGTTGGAGAAGTCCGAAGCTTTCATGGCTTAGCCGGATTTTATCGACGGTTCGTTCGGGACTTCAGCACCATAGCCGCGCCACTAACCGAAGTCATCAAGAAGGACGGGGGCTTTAGATGGGAACAAGCACAAGAGGATACCTTCCAGCTTCTAAAACACAAGCTTACTCACGCCCCTCTCCTTGTTTTACCAGATTTCTTGAAAACTTTTGAGATTGAATGCGATGCTTCTGGTGTAGGTATAGGAGCCGTGTTTATGCAAGAAAAGAAGATGATAGCTTTATTCAGTGAGAAACTCGGTGGATCTACTCTCAATTACCCAACCTACGACAAAGAGCTCTATGCCTTAGTCTGTGCACTCCAAACTTGGCAACACTATCTCTGGCTGAAGGAATTTGTGATCCACACCACCGATCATCAATCGCTTAAGCACTTGAAGAACCAACAAAAGCTGAAAAAGAGACATGCTCGGTGGGTGGAATTCATTGAGACCTTCCCGTACGTGATTCAGTACAAGCAAGGCAAAGAGAATGTGGTGGCCAATTCCTTATCTCGGAGATACACGTTGATATCGACTCTTGATGCCAAGACTCTCGGGTTTGAGATGGTCAAAGGAGCATATGCAACCGATTCTGATTTCCAGGAAGTATTTCTATCTTGTGAAAAGTTTGCTTCGGGAAAATACTTTAGAAGTTATGGTTTCTTGTTTTATGAGAACCGTCTTTGCATTCTTAACTCTTCTTTGCGAGATCTTCTTGTTAGCGAAGCAAACGGTGGTGGCTTGATGGGACACTTTGGCGTAGCCAAAACTCTTTTTATTGTGCAAAACCATTTCTTTTGGCCACATATGAAGCGTGATGTGGAGAGGATTTGCATCCGATGCACCACATGTAAGTTAGCCAAGTCCAAAAGCCAAAGCCAAGGTATGTATACTCCCATTCCTATTCCTAGTGCACCTTGGACCGATATATCAATGGATTTTGTGTTAGGTCTGCCTATGACTAGAAAAGGTAGTGATTCAGTCTTTATTGTGGTCGATAGGTTTTATAAGATGGCTCATTTCATATCATGCCATAAGACTGACGATGCATCTAATATTGCCGACTTGTTCTTTAGGGAGATCGTTCATTTGCATGGTAGGCCTAGGACCATAGTCTCGGATAGGGATATAAAGTTTTTGAGCTATTTTTGGAAGACCCTATGGTCTAAGCTAGGAACCAAACTTTGTTTTCTACTACTTGTCATCCGCAAACCGATGGCCAAACCGAGGTGGTCAATAGGACTCTAGGGACACTTTTACGAACTGTGATTAAAAAGAACCTTAAGTCTTGGGAGGATTGTTTGCCTCATTTAGAGTTTGCATATAATCATGCCGTGCATTCTACTACTTCGTTTTCTCCTTTTCAGCTCGTTTATGGTTTTAATCCACTTACACCTCTTGATCTAACCCTTTTACCCTTGAGTGAGCGTGTAAGCATGGACGGAAAGAAAAAGGCCGAGTTGGTCAAACAAATGCATGAAAAGGCGAAGCAAGACATCGAGAACAAAACTGAGCAATACCGAAAGTATGCTAACAAAGGTCGGAACAAGAAAACATTTGAACCCGGCGACCTTGTTTGGATTTACTTGAGAAAAGAGCGGTTCCCGGAAGAAAGGCAGACTAAACTCTTACCGAGAGTTGATGGACCGTTCACCCTTTTGGAGAGGATCAACGACAATGCCTATAAGATTGACCTCCAAGGTAAGTACTCCGTGAGTTCTACCTTTAATGTTGCTGACATTATTCCCTTTGTTGCAGATGAAACAAATTTGAGGGCAAATCCTTTTCTAGTGGAGGGGGATGATGTGATCATGGATACGCCAACATTGGATGAGGTTCCGGAGGCAGCATTGGTCATTCCCGAAGGTCCTATTACGCGGTCCAAGTCTAAGAAGCTAGCCGGAGCTGTTCGGAATTTCCTAAGTGAAGTTCGGATCAACGAGGATCAGCTTACACACTTCGTCCTAACCTTAATATCTTTCGTGGATTCATCTTGAGGATTGGCCGCAAGTGTAAGTTGTTGTACTCTCTTTCCTATGCTCGGTTTTGTCCCATTGGGTTTTCTGAGTAGAGGTTTTAACGAGGCAACGGCTTGCACTTACATTATTCGGTCCAATCTCAAGTTGAATTCCGGAGGACTTTTCCGAGGGACTTTTCCGAGGGATTTTCTGAGGGATTATTTTCGGTGGAAACAAGTCAAGGCAACCCAAGAGTCATTCCACCATTTTTAATTCTTAGTCAAAAACTCTATTAAATTCTGGTCTTGTGTCATTTTCGAGAATAGTCTTGTTGACTACTTCTCTTGCTTTTCTTTAAAAACTCTCCCCCCCCCCCTTGTCGAAAATCATTCATCTTTTATCAAACAAATATTTTAAAGAAGTTTCTCTTTTGTTCCTTTGTGAACTTTCGATTTCTTGGTGGTTAGCCAACAAATCAAACTCGGTTTATCAAGTGTCGTCCATGGCACTTGCGCAACCTTCAATCTGGTGTCTGTGGGATTCGTTGTCGTTTAAGGGGCACAAGGATTTTCGAGATTTATTCACACGCCTTGTCATCCTTTTTCCACGAGTTCTATCCGCCATCGAAGTCACCCCCCTTGTTTCGAATCTTCACCGCAAGTCTGGGCCTAAGGATTTTCGAGTTCATCACTCACCCCTTAGCATCTTTCTTCGTGGAGTCCTTTGGAGTCAAGGATCTATCCAACGTTCATACCGATCTCGAGTGTGCAATCTTTGGAAAAATGTATCAACAAGGAAGATTGTTGTGGTTTGGATTAGCTATTGGAAAGGAGATGAAGTGACTCTTAGTCAAAGGCTAGACATAGGCAAGACATGGCCTATTCGCTTACGTAAGCCAAATGGTGACACATCAAAAGGATGTTGATCTAAAGCTTAGCAAGGGAAAAAACTAGGCTTAGACTTATGGTCAAAAATGCTAAGGATTAGCCTACCGACGTGACAAGATGAGTTGATCTTGGTCAAAAAGAGAAGCTTGGGGCGAAAGACTTTGACTAGTCTTAGGCAAAATTTGTGCAAGTGGCACCAACAACCGCCCTCCCACGCCTATAAATAGAACCCTTAGACCCAAGGTAAGCTCACACCACTCTAAAAAACCTTAGAAAATTTTAGAGAGAAGCGAGAGAGTTGAGTTCGAGAGAGAAAGTGATCGGAAAGAGATCTCGGCTTAAGTCACGTGAATTTAAACTGAGGGAGAGCTTGTCTTGGAAGGAGTGGATCCAAAAGCTATTGTCTTGTCCGTTCAAAGTCTAAAAACTCAAGGTGAGCTTCGGTAGCATAATTTTATGCTTTCGTTTCTTGCAAGAACAAGGTGGGAGAGGACCACATGTGTTGGCTCCGCCAAGTGTTCTTGTTTTAAATTAACCAGGGTGAGGTTAATTTGCGTAAGGGCTTAGATGTTTCTAGGTTGTAAGTCTAAGAATTATGGCTAAGTGTTAGTTGCCTAGTAAGCGTGAGATGTGAGGTCTACGCGTAACTAGAACAACATAAGTAACACAGGGTTTAACATAAAAATAAAGTAGTAAGTTAGCATAGATATCACTAGGTTGTGAATATGTGAATTATACTTGGGTGTTAGTTGATTTCGCGTGCATGTGATATGAGGTATTTGCGCGGCGAAAGACAACAGAAGTAACACGGAACTAAGTATGTTTTTAGGGTTGGGAAAACCCTTCCTTGTTGTGTGTTTGTTCTAATTGAGAGTTGTGCGACGAGGAGGTCCATAACTCAGTTATGTGATGAAGTATACATTCTGGGAAGGATGTATTACGGTAAGTATAGGCTGGGTAGGCTTATACAGAAATGTTAGGGATGTAGTCAACACCACCAGTTGATCTCGGAGGATTACTTGTGTCGCTCCCCCTCGGCCGAGAATTGCACGACGGTGCAAACGATCGAAGGCTGGTGAGGGCCAAGACCGTGAGTGACGTCTATGATCTTGTGTCGTGAATAGATAGGAATGTCACAGTGGGGTGGGTGTTTGATACAACTAGATGAGCTCTAGATCTAGGCGATAGATGTTTATGGTTGAGTAAATAACATGTTGTGTGTTGAAGTTTTGGGATATGCGGCTAAAAGGTGTTAGCACATATTGATTGATTGTTTTAGTTTTCGTTGGGCATATTGTGATAGTGTGTTGACGAGTAGAGGTGTGCATAATGGTGATTGTGCTCGCTAATTGTTGTATAGTTGGAACGTCGATTGGCTAGGCTTGCTAGTGCGGCGCTTTCTTTATAGTTGTTAGGCTTCGGCTACCTGGGGACGGGTTGTGTGATGTAGGGGTCCCAAGCTCACTAAGTATTCATTAGGAGTACTCATGATAAATTTTGTCTCACAGGTAACCTTAGTGGGTAGTTAGAAGGAGGCATCAGGCACTACGCAACCAGAGTAGATTTCGATGTTAATGGAAAGAACCTTGCATGGTTGCTAAACGGTTTTAAGAAAAGATGCATCATGTTTTGTAAGAAAGTTTTTAAGTAAATAAAAGATGTATTTCAGACTTAAAACCTCGTTTCTTAAGATATTATGCCTAGTCCTGACCGAAAACCCCTCGGCGGGCAGAACGTGTTGGAAAGCTTTAGGGTTCCGGTCGAGGGGAATAAAAGAGATGAAACCAGTCGGAACGGGCTGGCTAGTGAGGTGATATGGGTTGGCTTACGACTGGTTTTCCCCAAGGGATTTAGGGCGTGAATCGGGGGTGTTACAACCACCATACTCGAAAAGAAATCACCCAAGACAAGGGAGAAGATGGTCCGAACATCATCTACCGACCAGCCTCCACCGCGGGCACGAATTATCCGACTCCAGCCGCGACCAACCTATGTTCTACCACGCCTCCAGAACCTGCGACCGAACCAGAACCTTGTCAACCTCTACCTAGATTCTTAGCTCCTTCATCGCACTCCACCAAGCAAACCGTCTTCACCGTAGACGTCCGACTCTCAAACACTGTCATTAATCTTGAGGGGCGAGCTACTTTTGCATCTTGCAAGATGATTCAAATTCGAGACGAAGGCACATCAACACGTCAAAGGAACTCGCAAGATGATACAATTCATATGCCTTATATGGGTCCCTACTTCTATCGTGACATCATAAATTCCTACTGTGAGTCTTACTCAGTCTTTGAGCCAATTCCTCCAAAGACCCAAAGACCCGAAACTACAAAAGTGCCTCTTACAAGAAAACCGGTTTGAACCCTTCATAAGATTCAAGAGAAAGGTCAATTCCTTATCACTTGCAGCATCCGTGGAGTCCAATTCACTAATGTTCTTTGTGATTCCGGAGCTTGCCGTAGCATCATCACCAAATCGACCGCATAACGTCTCGGAATCAAGCACGTTTATCCGACCCGATTGAAGATCAGTATGGCTGACACATCTTGTGCAACGCCAAAGGGAATTGTCTATGACATGCCCGTAAGAATTGGAAAATTCATTGCCCCCATCAATTTCTACATTGTCAAGACGCCAAAGGATGATTCGACTCCTATCATACTTCGATGGCCATTCTTAGCTACTGCCGGAGCCATCATGGATTGGCCCAGTTGATGTGTTTCCTTCGCCAATATTGAAAAAGACGTCTTCTACATCGTTGTTCCGTACGAGATCAAGAGAGATAGACATTTTAAACCAAAAGACCTCGATCCCGAATCGAAATGGAGCGATGGAGAATCAACCGAGGAAGTTCTAAGGAAATCAACGAGGACTTGTCGCAAAACATTGTCTTTCAATGACTAAACTCCCCTCGCTATCGACGTCGAGCTAAACGACTTTAAACAAAAGCGCTCAATGGAAGGCAACCCATTTTTAGTTTTCTTTCTTTTTCTATTAACGTTTTCTTTTACTTAGTTTAAGGCTTTCATAAAAAAAAAAAAAACCAAAAAAAAAAAAAAACTGAAAAGACAAAAAGAAGAATCCCAGTTCCAAACTGATCGGCCCATCGAACACCGAAGGAAATCAACTTTGGCCGCAAATTAAGCCGGCCGCGGTCACACTTGTTTGACCAGCGGCAAACCCTTTGCCGGCCGCGGTCACGTCCCTCGACCCACGGTAAATCGCATGCCGGTCGCGGTCGCGTTAACTTGACCCACGGTAAAGCCCTTTTGATCCAAGACATGTTCTCCTTGTCCCGGATCGATGACCTCTCGGCAACCACTCATTCCTTTCACCCCCACTCGACCATCTACCACCCCATTCATACCAACCTAATCTCGAACATCTCATGATCCATCACAACCACCACTCCACCCGATCACGCCACCCATCCATCCTAATCCATCCTATCACCCGTTTCCATACGCATCCAGATAAGTTTTCTTTTTCCCTCATCTTTTCAATTATTACATACTCTATTTTTCATCCTTACTCGATTTATTTCCCACTGAGGACAGTGTGATTTTAGTGTGGGGGAGGATTTTATCCCTTACTTACCACCTTTTCTTTAATGAGTCTTGCACTTTTCGCATTTTTCATGCTTTCTTTAAAAAAATCAAAGTAGAAATACGTTTTTGAGGGAATGATGACAGAAATCCATGACGATAATTGACCAGTGTGCTTCTACGCTATTCCTAGTAACATGCTCTTTCTCAATTTAGTTCTACACTAGGCTGTAGCTAGAGTACTGGTGACGCGAAGTACCCCAAAGGAATTTGAATTGTTTCGATTTAGAGGATGGAATATACTAGCTCTGTCTTATTTGAACTTTAACTTAACTTAATTTTCTCATTTAAGGCATTAGATCAGGGAAACAAATCATACATTTAGGACTTCTCATCCATTTTATCACACTTGTTGATCCTGAATGATCAGCTCATCTTTAGTTGGTACCCCACATTACTGATGCCAAGAAGCCTCCACCCGCTGCCAAGTGAAGATCCACCGCAGCCAGACACCCTGGACCCTCGGCCAACCTGATTTCGTCCCGTAAGACCAATTTCAAGGCCCGTTCAATTCCCGTCAAGGAAACACCCTAAAGACCGACGAAAGCAGAGCTCAAGACCTATAAATATGCGTTTTAAAGACAAAATTGTGTGTGCTTCTTTTCGTGCCTCATTTAGTTTACTTTTTCCAAGTCTTTTCTTAAGTTTTTGTTCTTACTTTAGAGATTGGTGAAAAGGTTCTCTCCGGACATCGTTCTTAAATTCGAGAGGCTCCTTCATCAATCTCATGTTTCATTTAATCATGTCTTTTATTTTTTCTATGTGCGGGTAGTTTAATTGTTGGGTTTAAAGTGATTATCAAGGGGAATTCTATGTTCGATAAGGGTTTCACAAGGTAAAACCCTAGTTGAATTCTAGAGCTCTTTCTTATAAATCGTTGTTAATGCATGAATCTACCGTCATGAACTAGAGGTTGATTCTTAGGTGTTAAGTACCACCAAAAGTGTTGAATCTAAATGCCCGAATCGTTCATCTATAAGAGTGTGTCGCGTCGTAAGATACAAAAGTATACTTGCGAAGTGCCGTGAACTAAAAAGAACCAGCGTGAACATCACGATTTTTTGTGCGGCCGAAGACGAAAGCTACTGGTCGAGTATATAGATTGTTGGTGCGTAGGATGTACGAAAGTAGGCTACGCCGTTTATTCTATTTAGTTTGTGGAGTTAAAATCTAGAATCGTGTAACTAAGAGCTTAGGGGCAGTGATTAAATGAGCATACCCTAAGATATCCTTGTCGACCCAACACCGTTTTAATATTGTTTACAAATCGTTTTCCCGTTTAGTTTATGCCATCGATTTTCTTAAGCTATTTTACATGCAATTTTCCATTTTTCCATTCTTTACAATTTTTGTGACAAAACCCTATAAAACGTATTCTCGTTCTATACTTCCTTCCTAATTCTCTGTCTAAAGTCTTTCGGAATAGTTTTCCCTCCCTTTGGATCAATACCTAAAGTACTACAACGCACGTCTGTGCACTTGCAGAACTTTTAGGTTTATACATTTAAAACATGAAGTTTCGAAAACAATCCGACCGCGGCGAAGCCCTGACCCGCGGCCAGCCTCTTGTCGTTCCCGATCGATTTGCTTTGATCCCCGATCAACTCCTACCCATTCCCAATCACCTCCACACCCATTCCACATCACCAAAACACCATCTACTATCCCACATTCACCACTATTCCATTCCCACATCCATTCCCCAACAGTTCCAGGTAAGTTTTCTTTTTCCCGAAACTTTTTCAATTATTACATACATCTATTTCTCGTCATTGCTCGATTTATTTCACACTGGGGACATAGTGATTTAAGTCCGGCGGAGGATTCCATCTCTTACTAACCACCTTTTCTTTCATGAGTCTTTGTATTTTGCATTTTTTAAGTTTTCTTTAAAAAAATTCAAGTTTTTCAATAAAAAGTAGGAAAACGTTTTGAGGAAATGATGAAAGAAATCCATGACGATAACCGATCAGTGTGCTTCTACGATATTGCCTAGTAACATGCTCTTTCGTAATTTGCTTGAAGACCTAGAAATACATGTCTAAGCAGCCACAATTCGTGTGCCACCATAGATATAGCTTTAGCACGAAACTCTTTTACTTTTTGTTCTTTGTTCTTTGTTTAGGAAGATAGAGATTTCTCTTGAACTCTTTTTTTTTTCTTTTATTTAATGTAAAACCTGTAACACAAAGATTAGTATGTAATGAACTCGGAATGACAAATACTGTTTTCCCTTTATTAGAAATTACTTAAACAATCTCTTACAGACTTGTTTAATCAGAATTACACGACGAGACACACTGCTCTCGATACTGACCAATTCCTAATCTACCCAAGCTTACCACAACGACAGTTGTGTAACTCTCGTATGTTCACTCACCAAGAACCCTAACTCTCTCTTAGCTTCTTGACTCGTTCTATTCTCTCAGAAAATGGCTAACCTAAAACTAGTCCAACCTCTTTTCTTATATACCACATCTCCAACAAGTATGTGTATATTCACTTTCCTTTTGTTACGATATTCAAATCTACTTCACGGGATTCTATTGATCTTCCTTGATCTACAAGCCAGCTTCCCAGAAACTCCAATTAATCATTGTCACGTCAGCTGTTTTTTTTTCACGCCTTCCAAGTCTTCATGTGTGGCACACGAACTCCATGTCGAAGGTCCAACATTTTGGATCTTACATTCTCCCCCTTTTTATTTGAATGCGTTACCTCAAGCTTTCTACAATCATAACAAGATAGACACCAAACCAACAGGACAACTCCACATAACACCACCACCACACAATAAAGTGTATTGCATATAAATCCAGAAAAGTTCACAGAGATGCAACTGAAAACAGAATAAGGAACATTGAGTCTTAAGACACATAACACAAAAACTGGAAAATGATAGCAAATCAAGACACACACACAACCGAAAGCTCATCACACTACTCCCCAATCATTTTCTTCGTCCCCGTCAGCTTGCTTCTCCTCACTGTCTGATCCTTCTACAGCATCATTGAGATCATGTGCGATGTACTCTCCCCCTGCTTGAGTGCACATTCATATAAAAAACAGTCACACAAAATCAAAGTCACGGGAAGGAGTAAGAACTTACATTTCACTCGGAGTTGAATGCGCTTGAGTCACTTTGAGAGCTGATCCAAGTCGGCTGCAAGCGAAGGAGCAACACATGGCTCATCATCTTCAGACCCCTTTCCTGCTTTGGGGTCAAGTTTCACCTTCTTGGGAAAACCGATCAAGTCGCTATCATTTCTGTGACCCAGCACAGTACGTTGAAACGTCAGCAGGTTATAGATCAGGTTGGGAAAGAGCGGCTTTCTGTCAACATGGTTGTGAGCCTGAGCAATGCTGTAGATAATGTCAAAGGCCATCTTTCCGAAGTTGAATTTCTTCCCTTGAAGAAGATAGGCGAGAAACTTGATCCGCATCTTGACCATTGTCGTGTTATTAGTGGTTGGCATCCAGTTGCAGCAGCATAGCTTGTGTAGAATTTGATTCTCAGGGGTGAAATGTCGTGAGCAGAAGCCTTCCCACCGATGCTTTATACCACCAGACACAATACTAACAGCGGTATCAATGTTCTCGTTATCCCACTGTCCAACTACTGGAGGATCAACTATCTGGTACATTCGGTTAATGATCTCAGCCGAGAACTCATACATCTGACCCCTGATGTATAGCAGGTTGATGCCATTGTGAACCTCCATGTCAAGGACATTGGCATAGAACTCATAGACAACAATTGGGCAGTACGGATCAACATCAATCACAGTGTACATTAGCCATGCCTTATCAATTACCTCTCTCCGCTCATCTAAGCTACTATCATCAAGGGGAAAGAACATGAGGTCATGGAACTCCCGGAGTCGCAGAGAGTCATACCTGTGACGGGAGCTTTGGAGGTGAAGTTTCCAACTGGACGACGACGATGAGCCGTGAGTTCAGGGTGCAAACGATCCTTGGCAAACTGAACCTGACGATTGGCAATGTACCGTGGCTTCTGCTCATCATATGGGAAATAACCATCTCTCGGATCGGGGAACCCCTCAGCCATCTCCTCATCGTCGGAACTGGCCGGAATCACAGAAGGGTTGCCCGTATGTGCTGGAGGGGAGGAATAAGCACCATTACTGTCATCGTCACTTTCCTCGTCAAGGAGGATGGGAGCCTTGCCACTCCGTTTATCGGGTTTTTCCTTTCCGGTATTGAGCCGATGAACAGCAGAAGCTAATGTTTCAAACTCGGTTGGTATAGGGCGATAGTTCTGGATGGCCGAGGCCATAAACTTAGCAGCCTGAGATCGTGTGTTTCGCATGTCAGCAGTTGCGATTGCAGAGGAGGAGTGGACGGTGAGAGATTGATGCGTCGCACACGGTTAGGGTTCTGTGGTACATGGATCGTCACAAAACCCTTATAGGTTGGATGAGAACCAGCAAGTGGGCCCTAAGAAACAGGACTTGGCCCATATATTAGAATACACATAATAGGCCAAAAGGCCAAACCAAAAACTTAAACATTGTGTAACCCACGAGATTCTAAGAGCATCACAAAAAAAAAAAAACTGTCAAGAATTAGACACACTCAGTAGGACGCACGTGAGGACCCCATAATCGATCATCAAACACGAGTTTATGAGCACCAAGTATCTACCTCAATTAACTCGTGTGTAGGTCAGATTTGCTACCGATGAGGCAGGTAATGCATTTTTAACTACATGTCACACACCAAAGAGTTTATGTAAGAAAATCAACTTGAGTTCCCAAAGATGCAGCCATCCCTTAGCCAAGGAGCTTTCACACCAGTGATTGTCCATAGAGAACTGGGACACTTCTGGTCATCAGAGATGAATCAATTGTTGTTGAGGGTACATGCGCCAACTACAAGAGTGTCCTCTTCTTCAATGGAAGTAAATGGTCTCACATGATGGTTTCCACAGAGTGGCAGTCAAACAAGTGATTTATCAGACATCAGCTGTTGTGCTGCATACCCTCAGCTGAGGAGCATTAACACTTTTTTTTTATCATTTTTTTTTGTAGTCTCTCTCGTTTGACATGCACCTCTGTTTTCACCCTTGCCTTGCATTAGTGCAGCTTACCCTCAGCCGGAGAGCTTTCACACCCTTCCGTTATAGGAACCTGGCAATTATGTGTGACATTCATGACCACTTTCACTCTTCTAGCATAACTCATATACCCCCATCTCATTCCAGTCAGTAATCAGTACCAGATATGAAATGTTGCAGCATCCCAATCCAGACTGAGTGACCATCTCAATGAGTTTCTTGTATCAAGATTACCCTCAATGACTCATGTTCTCACAAGACAATTCACACTCAAGAAGTTTTTGGTTGCTGATGTGTGACACATATTGTTGATGCAGCATCCACCTCCCAACATCACTAAATTAGTGCTCGCACACACCTAAAGCATTTCTTAGATACAGAAAGCTATTGAGATCAAGAGGTTTAGTAAATATATCAGCAAGCTGGTGCTCAGATGCAACGTGTTTTATGATGACAAGTTTTTCCTCAACAAGTTCCCTAACAAAGTGATGTCTTATGTCTACATGTTTAGTACGTGAGTGCTGAACATGATTCTTAGTCAAATCAATCGCGATTTTGTTATCACAATGAACAAGAAAGGGATAATTAAAGATACTGTAGTTGGCGAGCATCTGTCTCATCCACAACAATTGTGTACAACAACTTCCAAGAGTTATGTATTCTGCTTCTGCAGTTGAAAGAGACACACAATTCTGCTTCTTGCTATGCCACGAGATCATGTTGTTCCCAAGGAAGAAGCATCCTCCTGATGTGCTCTTCCTGTCATCAAGACAACCTGCCCAATCTGCATCACAATAGCCAGCAAGATTCAGATTAGTCTCTTTGGAGTAATACATACCATAGTCCAGAGTACCCTTGACGTATTTGATGACACATTTGAGGGCATGAAGATGAGACAGCCGAGGAGATGCTTGATATCTAGCACATAAACCAACACTGAGACAGATATCTGATATGCTCAAATTAATACCCTAAAAGTACTAAAACAGTAGTTGTAGTAAGTGTAGGGGTCGAACAGAAGAACTCAAGAAATCGCACAATATATCAGATAGATTCGAATTAAGCTAAACCAAAAGATGTAATTGAAAACTAGTACGCAATTAAAAATGTTGTAAGTCGATTGGGAGAAAGATAGGTTCAGGGTATTTCTCAGGAAATCAATGAATGCAGATAAACTAACTAATCAGGGTTCAGGTTACGCACGGTTCTTGAACTCAAATCACTAAAGTATAATTAACCAACTCTCGTTGCGAGAATTATCTAAATCTAAACTTCAGAATCCCAAATCTCTTTGCAAATTCCTAAGAATAAATCAGTTTTAAAGTTCATGTTTGATATGTTCACAAATCAATTAAACCAAATCTCTTTGCGAATAATCAATTTGCTCACCTTAGGTTCTATCAGATTACTCAATTGCACTATCGTGCCTAATCGATTAACCTAAGATCTAAGTTCTAGGTGATCAATCTAGAATTAGCTTTGAGAACAACCTAAGGCGAAGAACTAATTGAGATTATGAACCCTAAACAATAAATCAACCTAGCATTCAAAGAAATCCTTATGAGAACCCTAAACCTAACAAGAGATCTACTCAGACATGGAAATTGAAGCAATAAACATGGTTGAATAAATACTCAAATAGATAATAAGAAAGAGTAACAAAAGGGTTCGAAATCTTCTCTCGGACGAACAGAGTTTCAGACTTGTCTCCCTTCGAAAGCTCTCTCACAAAAACCAAAGTAGAATAAAGCGTAGCCCTCAAAGTGGCTGTAAAATCCTAATAAATAACCTAAGTCACGTTTTGGGGCTTCTTGTAAATAATAAAATCTTCTGGGCAATTTTGCAATTCTTCAACTCTTTGGAAAGGTCGCGGGTCGTGTCTGCTTCGGTGAGTATCGACCGATACTAGTCAGTATCGATTGATACCGATGCTTCAAATCGGGTACTCAGCTACACGAACTTCTGCTTTCCTCCAAAATACTCCAGAAATCTCCAATATCTCCAATTATGCTCCAAACGTGCTAACACCTGTAAAAGACTCTAAAACAATACGAAATAGTAGAAAGACTCGATAAAACGGACTTATATCATGGCTTAAAAGGGGTAAAAACCATGATATATCAACTCCCCCAGACTTGGCATTTGCTTGCCCTCAAGCAAATAGAAAGCTAAACCAGAGAAAGAGGTTTGAAAACACGAAGACTCACATGTGAAACATCGCAATGACCCTTTTCCCAAGCACACAAATGTCACCTTATCAGCTTTTAATCTAACCACCATGTACTTCTACGTAGACATTCGCATCTTTCCCAGACTCCACACATTATCCCACAACATCGTTCAAACAACGCCCTCATCGCCAGTTTCATCGCTGCAGCCAATGTCCAAGAACCTTCTAGATTCTTTACCATACAATATCATGACTAGGAACCATCCAATTTCACACTTTTTGGTATTATTTTCTCTCCTCCAGACTTATTTCTTATTATGTTCTCTTTTTTTTTTAGATCTGCATATACACATTAACGTCTGAAACGCGAGTATTGATGGTGTTTGCCACCGAATCCCCGGTTCTTCCCTCTCTATGTATCAAAGGCTTAGGCGAATAGTGGTATCACGGGAAATTTTCCTAACCTCGCTTTCAACCTTTGTGTGATCATTCCCTCACAAGTAGAATAATGGGATCGCTGAAAATTTTCCTAGCCCTCTACTCAGAAGAAAATCATTTCATCTTTTATGCTCTTATTTATCAACTTATAACAGGGGAGAGAGATACCATTACTTTAAACACATGGGTTCCTTTGTCAAATATGAATGAGGAATCAAGCTCTGTAAACATTAACCACATCGATGAAGTGCAAACAGTTGGCTCAGGCTTCAGAAGAACTCTGCTGGAGACATGGATGTTTTCTAGTCAACTGGTCAGTCTTTGGATTTTCCATTAGTCGATCTAGAACTGATCCTGTAACAGTGGTCACTCAAAAACAAAATCAAAACAATAGGCTCAAGCACATGATTATAGTCTCCAACGGGTTTTGACTCGATAAAATATTTTTTTATAATTTTTTATGACTCTAAGAAAAACAAAAACGCTGTCAACAACTACCTCCCCCATACTTGAACAACACTGTCCCCAGTGTTATCTAGCCTAAGGTTGGTGAAAGAAAGCAAAAGAACATAGTGGAATTGTGAAGAAAAGGAAGAGTTACCTATCTGGGACATGTGTATCGACCGACACACGGCCTAGTATCGATCAATACCAGGCTTAAGTCGATACAACGAACTCTTCTTAATAGCATAGGGTATCGACCGATACCAGCACAGTATCGATCGACACTCAGGCGATTTCGTGTCTGCTCTTTGTTTATCCTGACACAAAACACAAAACAAAAAATAAAAATAAAAAGACTTATATACAAACTCACCAGTGGGTTGCCTCCCACCAAGCGCTCGTTTAACGTCATTAGCTTGACTGTACCGCCGTTCAGGCAGTATAAGAATGAGAGATTGCACTAAAACAGGCTCCACAACTTGACATCATTAGCTTCAGAGTTCTGCTCAACAGGCTCTCCACAAACTCCTTTCATTTCTCTTTCAGCTCCGAAGTAAGAATAACTCTAGCCTTAGAAAATGTCTTCGGATTTCCTTTGCACTTCACCTTGTACTCAATCGAGTCTCCATCACACTTCTGAGGGGTTAGAGTAACATGGGTAGCACTCTCGACTCTTTTGCTCTTCACCTTCTTCTTTGCCTTAACCGTTTTGATGTCCTTCTTGGTGATAACAGAAGGACTATCTAGAAGGTCTATGTCAGTTGGCTCGTCAGGAGGCTCTTCCAAAATATCAACTACCAACGTCTCTCCTGTAACAATGGTGATGCAAGAAATATGTGTGGGAATTCCTATAGTATGAATGGCTTTGTAGTACACCTCCTTGTCAATGTACGAGAACGAGATTCTCTTACTGGGTGTATCCATAATTGCACCAGCCGTAGCCATGAACGGTCTTCCAAGAATCAATTGCGTACTAGATCTTGCATGCATCTCCATAACCTTAAAATCGGTAGGAACCAGACAGTCTCCTACTTTAACCATCAAATAAGGGATTGTACCGTATGGAATCGATGTGGAAGAGTTCGCGAATGTGATAGATGTCTTGGGAGGTCGAATATCAGCTCCCAAACTCTCTGCAATTGCCCTCGACATGACATTGACGCTAGCCCCCGAGTAAACGAGAGATTCTTTGAACTCTACTCCAGAGATAGAGCATGGAACTGAGAATATTCATGGGTCTTCCCTCTTAGTCAACTGCCTAAGCGGTAGTGACTTGCTTCTTGCCTTGATAAAGAGTACTTCGATCTCTTCCAGAGTTTCTCTGCAATCTCGAAAGTGACTCAACAGAGGGTGGTACTCTAGAGCTTCTTCAAAAGTCAGTGTGTGGGGAATCCTTCGTACCATCTTCTCAAAGCCAAGCATCTGCTTTGGAGAAATGGGATATTTGAGGTGTCTGGGTGGAATGGGGTATGGTGCTTTAGGTTTGTAAACCTTTTCTGCACTCAACTCGGGTTTCGTTTCAGCATCCGAACTGGTATCGACCGACACAGGAGTGGTGTCGATCGATGCTTTTACTCTGGAATCGTCCCTAGCAGAATTTTGGACGAGTGTCTATCGATACAAGGGGGTATCGGTCGACACATGGTGGTGTTCGAATTCTCATCCTCAGATATATCATCAACAAAATGAAGCTCCACAACCAACTTATCCAGCTTAGTTTTGCATCTGGCGTCCTCCCATTCCTTCTTTGTCATCTTACAAGGCATATGATAAGGTATTATGAGTTTGTACACCCTCTCCTTGACAATCTATGGTTCCTTCTCGACCTGCACCTGAGTATCGACCAACACATAAGGAGTATCGATCGATACACGTGATTTTGGATCCACTCGTGCAGGTGTCTGGACTAGTATCGATCGACACTAGCTGGTTGATATATCATGGTTTTTACCCATTTTAGGCCATGATATAAGTCCGTTTTATAGAGTCTTTATGTTATTTCGTAGTGTTTTAGAGTCTTTTACAGGTTCTAGCACGTTTGGACCATAATTGGAGTTATTTGAGCTTTCTGGAGCATCTTGGAGCAAAGCTGAAGTTCGTGTTGCTGAGTACCAGATTTCACGACCAGTGTCGATCGATACCCATCGCAGCAAGACACGACCCGCGACTTTAATGAAGAGTTGAAGAATTGCAACTTGGTCCAAAAGTCTTTAATAATTACAAGAAGCCCTAATTCGTGATTTAGTTTATATATAGGAATTTTACAGCCACTTTGTTGGCTACACTTTATTTTATTCTGGATTTGTGAGACAGTTTTTGAAGGGAGACAAGTCTGATACTCTGTTCTTCGAGAGAAGATTTCGAACCCTTTTGTTACTCTTTCTTATTTTCTATTGCGTATTTATTCAAACATGTTTATTGATTCAATTTCCATGTCTGAGTAGATCTCCTGTTAGGTTTAGGGATTCTCATAAAGGATTTCTTTGAATGCTAGGTTGATTGGTTATTTAGGGTTCATAATCTGAATTAGTTCTTCGCCTTAGGTTGTTCTCAAAGCTAATTCTAGATTGATCACCTAGAACTTAGATCTTAGGATAATTGATTAGGCACGACAGTGCGATTAATTACCTGATAGAACCTTAGGTGAGCAAATTGATTATTCGCAAAGAAATTTGGTTTAATTGATTTGTGAACATATCAAACCTGAAATTAAGGCTGGTTTATTCTTAGGGATTTGCAAAGAAATTTGGGATTCTGAAGTTTAGATTTAGATAGTTTTCGCAACGACAGTTGGTTAATTATACTCTAGTGATTTGAGTTCGAGAACCGTGCGTAACCTGAACCCTGATTAGTTAGTTTATTTTGCATTCATTGATTTCCTGAGAAATATCCCTGAACCTATCTTTCTCCCATTGAATTACAACTCGTTTCCTGCTTACTGCTTTTTGTTTAATCTGAATAGTTTAGCTTGGCTTGACACTATACAATTTATTGTGCGATTTCTCTGAGTTCTTGTGTTCGACCCCTGATATACTGCAGCAACTGCTTTAGTACTGTTTAGGGTATTAATTTGAGCATATCAAATTTGGCGCCGTTGCCGGGGAAGCTGGAGTCTTGAGAGACCAAGAGGCTCAAGTGTGCAATGAGAGAGGGCAGCGACTTGATGAGGCTGGAAACGTCATTGCCCCTCCTGCTGTAGTTGGTCAGATTGTCGCGCCAGCTGCGCAAGCCAACGTTGGGAATGCTGGAGTTGATCGAGGTAGAACACTTGGTGAGCACAACAGACAGGATCAGTTCTATGCCACACTCAGTTGCCACGCGAATGGGAATGACAGATTTCCAGCCTACAAGGATTTCGCTGGTACTTGCTGATCGCTCAGTGCGACTTCCAGAGGGACTACTTGAAGATGTCCCAATCAAGATTGGGAATTGCTTGATCCCAATAGATTTCATCGTCCTGAAGTACGATGTTGAGCCTAAGGATCCTCTTATCCTGGGCAGGCCATTCCTTGCAACTGCTGGAGCCTTGATTGACTGCAAGAATGGACATATAGCTCTCAACATCGGTGATTTGGTGATGTCCTTTGACATGGAGAAGATGATGAAAAGCCAACCATCGATGGACATACATTCTATGTGGACACCTTCAGTGACATAGCTGAAGAGTACTTCCTGGAGATGCACCCTGAGGATCCACTGGAGAGAGCATTGGTCTGCTCGGCAACTTCGGAAGACCGTTCATGTGACGAAATTGCTGGATACTCGAAGATGCCTGATTCTGCATCACCAGTATTGATCGATACCCCTCTGGTATCGGTCGATACCCTACGGCCAGAAGGAGAGTTGGTCGACAGTTCTAAGCAAGCTGTTGGGCTTGGGGATTGGAGTGCAGAGAATGCTCCTAAGGTGGAACTAAAGCCACTCCCACCAAATCTGAGGTATCGTTTTCTTGGTCCTAATTCCACATACCCAGTAATCATTAATGCTTCCTTGAATACCACAGAGGTTGCTTTACTGCTGAGCAAGTTGCGCAAGTATCGCAAAGCTCTTGGCTATTCTCTTGCTGATATTTCAGGTATAGCACCAGACTTGTGCATGCATCGGATTCACCTGGAGGATGAGTCAAAGTCTTCAATTGAGTGTCAAAGGAGGCTGAATCCGAACCTGAAGGAAGTGGTCAGGAAGGAAGTGATGAAGCTGTTGGAAGCAGGGATTATCTATGCCATCTCAGATAGTTCTTGGGTTAGTCCAGTTCACGTTGTGCCTAAGAAAGGAGGCATAACTGTGGTGAAGAACGACAAGGACGAGCTGATCCCTACAAGGACAATCACTGGTCACAGGATGTGTATTGATTACAGGAAGCTGAATGCGGCTACAAGGAAGGATCACTTCCCATTGCCATTCATTGACCAGATGCTGGAGAGGTTAGCGAGTCACCCATACTACTGTTTTCTTGTTGGGTACTCAGGCTTTTTCCAGATTCCTATACTAACAGAGGACCAGGGAAAGACGACCTTCACATGTCCCTATGGCACATTCGCCTACAGAAGAATGCCATTTGGATTATGTAACGCTCCAGCGACCTTTCAGCGATGCATGATGTCGATTTTCACAGATATGACTGAGGAGTTTATGGAGGTTTTCATGGATGATTTTTCTGTGTATGGATCGTCATTCAAGAATTGTCTGGATAACTTGTGCAAGGTACTTCAAAGATGCGAGGAGAAGCATTTGGTTCTCAATTGGGAGAAGTGCCACTTCATGGTACAAGATGGCATTTTTCTTGAGCACAAGGTTTCTAAGGCAGGGATCGAAGTCGACAAGGCTAAGATTCAGGTCATGACGAGCTTGCAACCTCCACGATCTGTTCCTGAGATACGAAGCTTCCTTGGTCATGCTGGGTTCTACAGGAGATTCATCAAGGATTTCTCTAAGCTTGCACGCCCACTAACAGCCCTGTTATGTAAGGAAGTCAAGTTTGATTTCACACCTGATTGTCTTGTAGCCTTCGAGGAGATCAAAAAGGCATTGGTGAGTTCTCCTGTAGTCCAACCACCTGATTGGAATTTACCTTTTGAGGTTATGTGTGATGCGAGTGATTTTGCTGTTGGAGCTGTGTTGGGTCAGAGGAAAGACAAGAAGCTTCATGCTATTTACTATGCCAGCATGACGTTGGATGATGCTCAGCGAAATTACAACACCACTGAGAAAGAATTGCTTGCAGTTGTTTTCTCTTTTGAGAAATTTCGGTCCTACTTGATTGGGAGCAAGGTTATTGTTCACACAGACCTTGCTGCTCTCAAATACCTGATGAAGAACAAGGACCTCAAGCCTCGTCTATGCCGATGGGTTCTTTTGCTCCAAGGATTCGATATTGAGATCAAGGACAAGAAAGGAGTTGAGAATGGAGTTGCTGACCACTTATCGCGCATAAAGGTCGATGAAGTCATGCCTATTGATGATTTCTTACCACAAGAGGGTGTCTACTTCATTGAAACTTAACCACATGATGATCGGTCCGAAAATCTGCAATTTTCATGAGTGCAAACCTTCAGTATCGATCGATACTCACCTAGTATCGATCGATACCAGACTCGATCCGAACCTGTTCTGGCTGCAACACACTTCAACTCTTTTGACGTCTATACAGATGTTGTATCTAGTCCTGCACGACCATGGTATGCTGACATTGCTAACTACCTTGCTGTAGAGACTGAGCCCCAGCATCCCACAAAGTATGCGAAGAAGAAGTTTATGCGTGAGATGAGACGATTCTACTGGGATGAGCCTTACCTCTTGGTATATCATGGTTTTTACCCTATTTAAGCCATGATATAAGTCTATTTTATAGAGTCTTTGGAGTCTTTTAGAGTCTTTTACAAGTTATAGCACGTTGGGAGCATTATTGGAGATATTGGAGCTTTCTGGAGCAGTTTGGAGCAAAGCTGAAGATCGTGTTGCTGAGTACCTGAATTCACGTCTAGTATCGATCGATACTGGCTAGTATCGATCGATACCCATCGCAGCAAGACACGACCATTCTAGATTGATCACCTAGAACTTAGATCTTAGGATAATTGATTAGGCACGACAGTGCGATTAATTACCTAATAGAACCTTAGGTGAGCAAATTGATTATTCGCAAAGAGATTTGGTTTAATTGATTTGTGAACATATCAAACCTGATATTAAAGCTGATTTAGACTTTAGGATTCGCAAAGAGATTTGGAATTCCTAAGATTTAGATTTAGATAATTCTCGCAACGACAGTTGGTTAATTATACTTTAGTGATTTGAGTTCAAGAACTGCGCTAAATCTGAATCATGTTAGTTAGTTTATCTGCATTCATTGATTTCCTGAGAAATACCCTGAGCCTATCTTTCTCCAATTGAATTACAACTCGTTTAAATTCTGCACTGCTTTCGATTACATCTGACTTGCTTAGCTTGATTCGATTCTATTTAATATATTATGTGATTTCTGTGGGGCCTTGTGTTCGACCCCTAACTATATTACAACTACTGCTTTAGTACTGTTAGGGTATTAATTTGAGCATATCAAATTTGGCGCCGTTGCCGGGGACTCAATTTCGCCATTAGGTTTTAGCTGTCGAATTTCGACTAAGCCTGTCGGTATCGATCGATACTACCTAGTATCGGTCGATACTCGTCTTTTTCTTTTGTTGATATCGATCGACACCACTTGGTATCGATCGATACTCATCGTGTCTTTGGTTACTTACGTGCCTTGTCTAGTGTTTTGTTTTCAGGTGTATGCATGTTCGTGAAACCAGAAGCAACAAGAGCACTCAGCTAGTTGGATTGTCATTGGAACAGCTAGCACTTGTGGAACGCACAAACAGAAAGACCAAGCAAATATCAGGGATGAACAACCCAGTGGTTTTAAGAGCTGATGAAGCTGGAGTTCTGAGCGACCAAGAGGGTCATGTGTGCAATGAGGGAGGGCAGCGACTTGATGAGGCTGGAAACGTCGTTGTCTCTGCTGCTGTTATTGAGATTGTCGCGCCAGCTGGGTGCGCCAATGTTGGGAATGCTGCAGGTGATCGAGTTAGGACACTTGGCGAGCACAACAGACCTGATCAGTTCTATGCCAATCGATCTGCGATTCGCATCCCAACTTTTCAGAGGAACGACTTCGAGCTGAAGCCTGCATACTATGCTCTTGTGAGTCAGAGTCCTTTCCATGGCCTACCTCATGAGCATCCCATGGATCATATCGAAAGGTTCAAGGATTTGGTCACTGGTAAGAAGTACAATGGAGTGCCCAATGAGTTCCTATTCTGCAAACTTTTCCGATACTCTCTTGGTGGGGATGCTGCTTATTGGCTGAAGCAGTGAGCTCCTGGTTCGCTAACTACATGGGATGAGACGAAGAATGCATTCCTGTGCAATTTCTATGATGATGCGAGATCCGAAGAGCTCATGAACAAAATTTCTCAATTTTGTCAAGGTCCAACAGAGGGACTCAAGGCTGCTTGGATTCGCTTCAAATCATATCAGAGGGATTGTCCGCACCAAGGGTTCAATCAGGTTCAGCTGCTGGGCACTTTCTACAGAGGAATCGATTAGAGGTACCATATGGCTTTGGATACTGCGAGTAATGGGAACTTCAACACCAGGTATCCAGATGATGCGATTGTGCTAATTGAGAACTTGGCGTCTAGTAATAGCACCAAGAATGCTGATTCCGAGCGGAAGAAGCAGGCTGGAGGAATTGATGCATCGTAGATTGCTGAAGTTCAAGCCAAGCTGGATTTCCTAATCGGGAAGAATCAGAAAGCGGTCCACTTTGCTGCTGAGGATGAAGTGGAGGATGTTAACTATGTTGGTGGTTCTGGATTTCAGGGTCAGCAATTTGGGTACAACAACAACCGAAACTTCAACAACAGCACTCGTAATTACGGGAACTCTTCGTACCAGCCAATCTCCCCAAAAACCATGGAGAGTAAGATGGAATCCATGATGGAACAAATTCTTCAAGGACAGCATAAGTTGCAGGGGGATTTCAATGGGAAGTTTGGTTCTCTATACATCGATCTGAATGGGAAAATCGAAGCCATCAGTCTTTCCCAGAAGAAGCTGGAAACTCAGGTTGCTCAAACAGTAGCAGCTGTAAAAAGGCAGGAAGGTTTTCTTCAAGGGAGAACTGAAAATCCAAGACCACACGTCAATGCGATCTCCTCAAGTGCAGAAAATTTCGATGAGGATCCTGAAATCGCCAAGGCATCGATCGATACCCCCCAAGTGTCGATCGATGCCAATTACAATTCTGAAACGGGATACTTCCAAAACCCGTGTATCGATCGATACCCCCATTGGTGTCGATCGATACTGAGGCGATTTTTGAGGAGACAACTGAGACTTCGACTGTGGTGCCTAAAGTAGTTGCAGAACGAGTGTATATACCCAGGGTACATTATCCTATGCCTCGTATTATGACAAGGGAGGAATGGGAGGCCGCTAGATGCAAAGCTTTGCTGGATAAGCAGAATGTGGAGCTTCCTTCTGATGATGATAATTCTGCCAGGGACGATTCAAGAGCAAGAGTATCGATCGATACCCTACCTGGTGTCGATCGATACCCCTCGCAGATCGAGCCAGAAACTGTGAAAACACATGAGGTGATCGGAGAAAGAGTTCGCAAGTCCAAGAAGCTGAATCCTATTCCTAAACACCTCAGAGATCCTATCACTCCAAAGCAGGTGCGTGGCTTTGAGAAGAGGGTACGAAGGATTCCTCTCTTGTTCACTTTTGAAGAAGCTCTAGAGGGCTGGCTGATATGCTCAATTTAATACCCTAAAAAGTACTAAAGCAGTTGCTGCAGTAAATCAAGGGGTCGAACACAAGAACTCAAGAATCACACAATAAATTCTATAGATCAGAAACAAGCTAAACCAGATGATGTAATTGAAAACAGGATTGCAAGTAAAACGTTTGTAAATTCAATTGGGGAGACGTAGGCTTAGGGTATTTCTCAGGAGATCAATGAATGCAGCTAAATTAACTAACAGGATTCGGATTAAGCACCGTTCTAGAACTCAAATCACTAAGATATAATAAACCAACTCTCGTTGCGAAAACTATCTAAATCTAGATCCTAGGAATTCCAAATCTCTTTGCGAATCCTAAATTCTAAATCAGCTTTAAAGTTCAAGTTTGATATGTTCACAAATTAATTAAACCAAATCTCTTTGCGAATAATTAATTTGCTCACCTAGGTTCTATCAGGTAATTAATCGCACTCTCGTGCCTAATCAATTATCCTAAGATCTAAGTTCTAGGTGATTAATCTAGAATTAGCATTGAGAACAACCTAAGGTGAAGAACTAATCAGATAGTGAATCCTAACAGAAAATCAACCTAGCATTCAAAGAAATCCCTATGAGAAAACCCTAAACCTAACGGGTGATCTACTCAGACATGAATATTAAATCAATAAACATGTTGAATAAATACTCTTGTATAAAATCAGAAAGAGAAACAAGGTTTTGAGATCTGATCTCGGACGAAGGGAAACCAGACTTGTCTCTCACCAAAATCTCTCTTAAACTCAAGCAAAAATAAAAGCATAGCCTAAACAATGGCTGTAAAATCCTATTTATAACCTAAATCACGATTTGGGGCCTTCTTGTGATTATCAGAGACTTCTGGACCAAGTTGCAATTCTTCAACTCTTCATTAAGTCGCGATGTCGTGTCTGCTGTGCTGGGTATCGATCGATACCATGGGGGTATCGATCGATGCTAGACGTAAAAACAGGTACTCAGCGACACGATCTTCTGCTTCTGCTCCAAATGCTCCAGAAAGCTCCAATACTTCCAATTAAGCTCCAAACGTGCTATAACCTGTGAAAGACTCTAAAAGACTCCAAAACACTAGAAAAGACTCTAAAAAAGGACTTATATCATGGCTTAAACAGGGTAAAAACCATGATATATCACTGGCCTCTGTTAAGTCACTTCAAAGATTGCAGAGAAACTGAGGAAGAGATCAAAGCACTCTTCATTAAGGCCAGAGGTACACCTCCACTGAGACAGTTGACTAAGAGGGAAGACCCATGGATCTTCTCAGTTCCATGCTCTATCTCTAGAGTTGAATTCAAAGAGTCTCTCGTTGACTCAGGAGCCTGCGTCAATGTCATGTCCAGGGCAATTGCAGAGAGATTGGGAGCTGATATTCAACCTCCAAAGACATCTATCACGTTCGCGAACGATTCCACCTCTCTTCCATATGGGGCAATCGCTGATTTGATGATCACAATAGGAGATTGCCTGGTTCCTACTGATTTTCAGGTCTTGGAGATGAATGCAAAATCTCGTACGCAGTTCATTCTCGGAAGACCGTTCATGGCTACGGTTGGTGCCATTATGGACACACCCAGCAAGCGCATCTCATTCTCATACATTGACAAGAAGGTGTACTACAATGCCATCCCTAGAGGAACTCCCACACGTATCTCTTGCATCGATGCTGTAATAGAAGCAACGTTGATATCATATCCTTTGGAAGAACCTCCTGACGTACCAACTGTGACAGAGGTTTCAGCTGAACCGCCCAGCATCCCCAAGGAAGTTGTCAAGAAGGCTAAGGCAACAAAGAAGAAGGCCAAGAGCAAAAAGATCGAGAATCCCCATGTCACTTTGATACCTGAGAAGTGTGATGGAGATTCGATTGAGTACAAGGTGAAGTGCAAAGGAGCTTTGAAGCCATTCTCTAAGGCTAGAATTCTTCTTACTTCGGAGCTGAAAGAGAAAGGACAGGAGTTTGTGGAAGGCATGTTGAGCAAAACTCTGAAGCTAGCAATGTCAAGTTGTGGAGCCTGTTTTGGTGCAAGCTCTCACTCTCATCCAGCCTGAAGGGCGTTACAGTCAAGCTATTGACGTTAAACGAGCGCTTGGTGGGAGGCAACCCACTGGTGAGTCTGCTTTTGATTATTTTTGTTTTTATTTTTCGTTTTGTGTTTGTGTCAGGATAAACAAGGAGCAAAAATCCGAAATCGCCTAGTGTCGATCGATACCCCATTGGTATCGATCGACACCAATCGCGAATGTACGGTTCATCAAGTCGATTTAAGCCTGGTATCGATCGATACCAGGCTGTGTGTCGATCGATACTCGATGCTCCAACAAGGTAACTACTTGTTTTTCCCAATTTGATTTTGTTCTTTTGTTTTCTTTCACTGACTCTAGGCTAGCTAACATTGGGGACAGTGTTGTTCAAGTCTGGGGGAGGTGTCTGCTGACATTGTTTTTGTTTTTCTTAGAGTCATAAAATAAAAACACTGACATTGTTTTTGTTGTTCAAGTCTGAATCTCCCTTCGTCCGAGATCAGATCTCAAAACCTTTTGTTACACTTTCTATTTTATTGATGATTTATTCAGTTATGTTGATTGTTTCATTCTCCATGTCTGAGTAGATCCACTTTAGGTTCAGGGTTCTCATAAGGGTTTTCTCTGAATGCTAGGTTGATTAGTTTATAGGATTCACCATCTGAATTAGTTCTTCGCTTAGGTTGTGTTCAAAGCTAATTCTAGGTTGACGAATCTGGAACTTAGATCTTAGGATAATTGATTAGGCACGACAGTGCGATTAATTACCTGATAGAACCTTAGGTGAGCAAACTGATTATTCGCAAAGAGATTTGGTTTAATTGATTTGTGAACATATCAAACCTGATATTAAAGTTGATTTAGACTTTAGGATTCGCAAAGAGATTTGGAATTCCTAAGATTTAGATTTAGATAATTCTCGCAACGACAGTTGGTTAATTATACTTTAGTGATTTGAGTTCAAGAACTGCGCTAAATCTGAATCATGTTAGTTAGTTTATCTGCATTCATTGATTTCCTGAGAAATAGCCTGAGCCTATCTTTCTCCAATTGAATTACAACTCGTTTAAATTCTGCACTGCTTTCGATTACATATGAACTGCTTAGCTTGATTCGATTCTATTTAATCTATTGTGTGATTTCTGTGAGTCCTTGTGTTCGACCCCTAACTATATTACAACTATTGCTTTAGTACTGTTAGGGTATTAATTTGAGCATATCACCTCTACAAGCACTGCTCAGGTGGTATCTACAGAAGATGTGTTGCAGAGTCTGAGGTGCCTGCAATTCTCTTTCATTTTCATGGATCGGAGTATGCTGGACACTTTGCTACCTTCAAGACGGTGTCCAAGGTTCTTCAAGCAGGCTTCTGGTGGCCTACTATGTTCAAGGATGCTCATGCCTTCATTTCGCAGTGCGACGCTTGTCAGAGGAGAGGAAAGATCAGTAAGAGACACGAGATGCCAGAGAATTTCATCCTTGAGGTTGAAGTTTTCGATTGCTGGGGCATCGATTTTATGGGTCCCTTTCCCTCGTCACACGAGAACAGGTACATCTTGGTAGCTGTGGACTACGTGTCCAAATGGGTGGAAGCGATTGCTAGTAAAAAGAACGACTCTGCGGTGGTTCTTAAGCTGTTTAAGACCATCATCTTCCCACGATTTGGAGTGCCGCGAATTGTTATAAGTGATGGTGGCAGCCACTTTATTAACAAGGTTTTCGAGAGGTTGCTGAAGAAGTATGGTGTAAACCATCGAGTGGCTACTCCATATCACCCTCAGCTGAACAAGCTGGATGAGATTAGGCACCACGCCTACGAGAACTCAAAGCTGTACAAGGAGAGAACAAAGGCTTATCATGATAAGAAGATCATCTCCAGACTCTTCGAGCCGAATGACCAGGTATTTCTGTATAATTCTCGTTTGCAATTGTTTCCTGGTAAACTGCGTTCTCGTTGGTCAGGTCCCTTCACCATCAAGGAGGTCAGACCACATGGAGTTGTCGTGCTGATTAGTCCTACAGGCGATGAGTTTACTGTCAATGGACAGAGGGTGAAACACTATTGGGCGAAAGCCGAGATTCCAACAGGGCAGATAATGCCTTTGGATGATGCACCCACAGCCTGAAAGGCGTTACAGTCAAGCTAATGACGTTAAACGAGCGCTTGGTGGGAGGCAACCCACTGGTGAGTCTGTTTTTGAGTCGTTTTTCTTTTTATTTTCGTTCGTTTTGTGTTTGTGTCAGGATAAACAAGGAGCAAAACTCGAAATCGCCTAGTGTCGATCGATACCCCATTGGTATCGGTCGACACCAATCGCGAATAAGATGGTTCATCAAGTCGATCTAAGCTTGGTATCGATCGATACCAGGCTGTGTGTCGATCGATACTCGATGTTACAGCAAGGTAACTTCTTGTTTTTCTCAATTTTATTCTGTTCTTTTGTTTTCTTTCACTGACTCTAGGCTAGATAACACTGGGGACAGTGTTGTTCAAGTTTGGGGGAGGTGTCTGCTGACATTGTTTTTGTTTTTCTTAGAGTCACATAATTATCATTTTATTGAGTCAAAACTTGTTGGAGATGATGATCTTGTGCTTGAATTGTTGTTTTGAGTTTGTTTTTGAGTGACCAGTGTTGCAGGATCAGCTCTAGATCGACTAATGAAAAATCCAAGGACTGACCAGTTGACTAGAAAACATCCATGTCTCCAGCAAAGTTCTTCTGAAGCCTGAGCCAAATTTTTGCACTTCATCAATGTGGTTAGTGTTTTTAGAGCTTGATTCATCATTCATATCTGATAAAGGAACCCATGTGTTTAGAGTAATAGTATCTCTCTCCCCTGTTATAAGTTGATAAATAAGAGCATAAAAGATTGAAATGATTTTCTTCTGAGTAGAGGGTTAGGAAAATTTCCAGCTGATTTTCTTCTGAGTAGATTGGAAGCGAGGCTGGGATTTTCCTATGATGCCATTATTCGCCTACATCCTTTGATACATTGAGAGGGAAGAACCGGGGATTCGGTGGCCAACACCATCAATACTCGCGTCTCATACCTTGATGTGTATATGCAAAGCTGAAAAGAAAAGAAAAAACATAATAAGAAATAAGTCTGGGGGAGAGAAATTGATACAAAAAGTGTGAAAAATGGTGGTTCCTTGTCATGATATCGTATGGTAAAGAATCTAGAAGGTTCTTGAACATTGGCTGCAGTGATGAAACTGGCGATGAGGGCTTTACTTGAACAAAGCTGTGGGATTATGTGTGGAGTCTGGGAAAGCTGCGAATGTCTACGGAGAAGTACATGGTGGTTAGATCAAAAGTTGATTAGGTGACATTTGGGTACTTAGAAAGAGGGTCATTTCGATGGTTCATGAACAGGTGAGTCTCCGCGTTTTCAAACCTCTTTCTCTGGTTTAGTCTTCTATTTGCTTGAGGGCAAGCAAATGCTAAGTCTGGGGGAATTGATATATCATGGTTTTTACCCCTTTTAGGCCATGATATAAGTCCGTTTTATAGAGTCTTTATGTTATTTCGTAGTGTTTTAGAGTTTTTTACAGGTTCTAGCACGTTTGGAGCATAATTGGAGTTATTGGAGCTTTCTGGAGCATCTTGGAGCAAAGCTGAAGTTCGTGTTGCTGAGTACCAGATACCCATCGCAGCAAGACACGACCCACGACTTAAATGAAGAGTTGAAGAATTGCAACTTGGTCCAAAAGTCTTTAATAATTACAAGAAGCGCCAATTCGTGATTTAGGTTATGTATAGGAATTTTACAGTCACTTTGTTGGCTACGCTTTATTTTATTTTGGATTTGTGAGAGAGCTTTTGAAGGGAGACAAGTCTGATACGATGTTCGTCGAGAGAAGATTTCGAACCCTTTTGTTACTCTTTCTTATTTTCTATTGAGTATTTATTCAAACATGTTTATTGATACAATTTCCATGTCTGAGTAGATGATGCACGCTTGATGCAACTCCCTAACAACGGCACACTCACGGATCGATATGAACGGGGGATAATCCTTGATCCAAACGAAGAAGGTTTGGAACGAGGCGATGGGTATGAACGGCTCCGTCAAGTGCTATGAACGGCATGAGATTAACCACGGATCAAAGGCTAAATCCACCTAAGATCGATCTTTGCTCGTTGGCTAAATCCACCAAGAACAGTGCGGGATTTTCGTTGGCTAAATCCACCAAAGAAAATCGAAGAGATTTGTTGGCTAAATCCACCAAGAAATTCAAAAAGTCCCAAAGGAACAAAGGAGAATTCTCTCAAAGTATTTTTTAATAAAAAGGTGATTGTTGCAAATGACAAAGGGAGAGAGTATTTATAGGGAAACAAGAGGAAAGGGAAAAGTCACATGACTTAAAGTTTCTAGAAATAAAGGCAAAAATTAAAGAAAAGATATTTTGATTGAAGGTGATCTTTGGCCTCCCATTTTCGTGAAGGACCCTTGAGCTTGCTTGGTCATGTATTTTCCACCGAAAATATACAAGGCATTCTTCATGAAATTGGACCGCCAAAGATAGCATAAGCCATTGCCTGATTAAAACCTTTGTCCGGAAAACCCAATGGGACAAAACCGAACATAGGAAAAAGAGTACAATGACTTAGCTTGCGACCAACGTCAAGTAGAATCCAAGTAGTAGATTGAGTTTAGAGCACCACGTGAATGTTGATCTTTTTCCTTGATATGAAATTCTTCAAGCAACCTCCGAACAGCTCCGGCTAGTTTCTTGGATTTGGACCGTGTGATACGACCTTCGGGAACGACCAATGCCGCCTCCGGAACCTCCTCCAAACGATTGTCCAAACGGGTGTCCAAACGATCGTCTCGACCATCGGGGCGAGTATCCAAACGATCCGATGGACCATCCAAACGATGCGTGTCCATGATCACATCATCCCCCTCCACTTGAAAAGGATTTGCCCTCAAATCTGCTCCATCTGCAACAAAGGGAATGATATCAGCCACATTAAAACTAGAACTCACGGAATACTTACCTTGGAGATCAATCTTATAGGCATTGTCATTGATCTTCTCCAAAATGGTGAACGGTCCGTCAACTCTTGGCAAGAGCTTGGACTTCCTTTCTTCCGGGAACCGGTACTTTCTCAAGTAGATCCAAACAAGGTCGCCGTGTTCATATGTCTTCTTTGTTCGGCCCTTGTTGGCATACTTGCGGTATTGCTCGGTCTTATGCTCGATGTTTTGCTTTGCCTTCTCATGCATTTTCTTGACCAGCTCGGCCTTTTTCTTTCCATCCATACTTACACGCTCACTCAAAGGTAATGGAGTTAGATCAAGAGGCGTAAGCGGATTAAAACCATAAACGAGCTGAAAAGGGAAAAACGAGGTAGTAGAATGCAAAGCATGATTATATGCAAACTCTACATGTGGCAAGCATTTCTCCCAAGACTTAATGTTCTTTTTAATCACAGCCCGCAAAAGAGTCCCTAAAGTCCTATTAACCACCTCGGTTTGACCATCGGTTTGCGGGTGACAAGTCGTAGAGAAACAAAGCTTAGTTCCTAGCTTAGACCATAAGGTCTTCCAAAAATAGCTCAAAAACTTTGTATCTCTATCCGAGATTATAGTCCTAGGCATTCCATGCAAGCGCACAATCTCCCTAAAGAACAAGTCGGCTATGTTCGACGCATCATCGGTCTTATGGCAAGGTATGAAATGTGCCATCTTAGAAAACCTATCTACCACAACAAAGACCGAATCACTTCCCTTCCTAGTCCTAGGCAAACCTAACACAAAGTCCATAGATATGTCGGTCCAAGGTGCACTAGGAATCGGCAAAGAGGTATACATACCTTGGTTTTGGCTCGTGGACTTAGATAACTTACAAGTTGTGCATCGGTTACAAACTCTCTCCACATCACGCTTCATGTGCGGCCAAAAGAAGTGATCTTGCACAATGAGAAGTGTCTTGGCTACGCCAAAGTGTCCCATCAAGCCACCACCGTGTGCCTCCCTAACAAGAAGATCTCGCAAAGACGAGTTAGGAATACAAAGACGGTTCTCGTAAAACAAGAAACCATCACTCTGAAAATATTTGCCCGAAGCAAACTTAGCACAAGAGAGAAAGACTTCCTGGAAATCGGCGTCGTTTGCATAGGCTCCTTTGATCATCTCAAATCCGAGGATCTTGGCATCAAGAGTGGAGATCAAATAGTATCTCCGAGAAAGAGCATCGGCCACTACATTCTCCTTGCCTTGCTTGTATTGGATCACATATGTGAATGTCTCCACAAATTCCATCCACCGAGCATGCCTCTTGTTCAGCTTGTGTTGGCTCTTCAAATGCTTGAGGGATTGATGATCTGTGTGGATCACAAACTCCTTAAGCCAAAGGTAGTGTTGCCAAGTTTGGAGTGCACGGACCAAGGCATAGAGCTCCTTGTCATATGTCGGATAGTTGAGAGTGGCTCCTCCAAGCTTCTCACTAAAGAAAGCAATTGGCTTCTTCTCTTGCATCAACACAGCTCCAATACCTACACCCGAAGCATCACATTCAATCTCAAAAGTTTTCAAGAAATCGGGTAAAACAAGAAGAGGGGCGTGAGTAAGCTTGTGTTTTAGGAGCTGGAAAGCATCCTCTTGTGCTTGTTCCCACTTGAAGCCCACGTCCTTCTTAATCACTTCGGTGAGTGGTGCGGCAATAGTGCTAAAGTCCCGGACAAATCTTCGGTAAAAACCGGCTAAGCCGTGAAAGCTACGGACTTCTCCAACCGTCTTAGGACTCGGCCAATCCTTGATTGCCTTGATCTTTTCCTCATCGACCTGTATGCCCTGTGAACTCACCACAAAACCTAGAAAGACCACGTTATCTTGAACAAAAGAACACTTCTTCAAATTGCCAAAAAGGTGTTCCTTCCTAAGCACGTCTAGCACCTTACGCAAATGGCCTACATGATCGTCTAAAGTCTTGCTATAAATTAAGATGTCATCAAAATACACCACAACAAAGACTCCAATAAACAACCTAAGCACATGATTCATTAAGCGCATGAAAGTGCTAGGTGCATTAGTTAAACCAAATGGCATCACAAGCCACTCATACAAACCATGCTTGGTCTTGAAAGCGGTTTTCCACTCATCACATTCCTTCATTCGGATTTGGTGATAACCACTTTTCAAGTCAATTTTCCAAAACAAGCTAGACACATGTAACTCATCTAGCATGTCATCTAGCCTAGGAATGGGATGGCGATACTTTACCGTGATATTGTTGATGGCTCGGCAATCAACGCACATCCTCCAAGTGACGTCCTTCTTGGGCACTAGCAACACGGGAACCGCACATGGGCTCATACTTTCCCGAATGTGACCCTTCTCCATAAGTTCACCCACTTGTTTTTGGAGCTCGGATTGGTTCTATAGGCTGACCGGTTTGGAAGTGTGGCTCCGGGAACGAAATCGATTTGATGCTCAATCCCACGAATGGGTGGTAAGCCATTTGGGCTATCTTCCGGAAAGACATCTCGAAATTCTTGCAAAAGAGAAGACACACTACTCAGAATATCCGGCTCAAGGTTAGTAATGCTTGTGAGAGCATTTTTGAAGATAAGCAAAATGATAGGTTGCTTGGTAACAAGCGCATGCTTAATCTCACTATGCCTCACGAAAAGAGTTTCTTGTCTCACGGGTTTGCTCTCAAAGGCCTTTGACTTGGCTTTTCTCAAAGAACTCTCACACTCAGATTTAGTAGTAGGAGTGTTTAGGGGGTCACTCACAATGGTCTTGTCGTGGTGATTTTGCTCAAGTTTGAGCTGATCTAGGTAGACCTCATGCGGTGATAATGGTGCAAGGGTGATCTTCCGGCCCTTGTGCTCGAACGAGTGCTTGTTGGTGAAGCCATCATGAACGGCTCTTCGATCATATTGCCAAGGTCTTCCAAGTAGGATATGACCAGCCTCCATAGGTAGCACATCGCACACAATCTCATCTTCATAGCGGCCAATCGCTAAAGGAACCGTAACTTGCCGGGTGACTTTGAGCGGCCTTTGGTTATTCAACCACCTAAGGCTGTAAGGATGCGGATGCTTCCTAGTCTCCAAACCCAACTTCTCCACCAAGGTTGTGCTCGCCACATTTGTGCAACTACCTCCATCAATGATCAAACTACACACCTTACTCTTCACAACACACCGGGTGTGGAACAAGTTCTCCCTTTGCTCGTCATCTACGACCTTTTCCTGGGACATAAGAACACGCCTAGCTACAAGTAGCTCTCCATCAACCGCATGCTCTTCATCATCATCATCGTAGATAGGTGCGGACTCAAATTCCTCCTCATCATCGGTCACGATCTCGCCATTGTCCAACATCATCATCGTACGGTTGTTTGGACATTTGTTGGCAAAATGAACTTTGCCCCTACACTTGAAACACTCAATATCACGGTTACGGACATTAGAAGAAGCCTCGGCCTTACCCTTGTAGTCATGCCCGGAAGAACTCGGTTTGTAGTCTGGCTTGGGCTTAGAATCGGTACGGGCCGGGTAGTTTGGTTTCGTCTCAGCTTTGTTATAGCTCGGCTTAGAGACATAGGATGGCCGTGAGATACCCTTTCTTTTGAGTTGTTGCTCCACGAGAATGGCCTTATGCAACATCTCCTCCACGGTATCATATGTTTGCATTTCCATCCGGTCTTGCAACTCTCGGTTCATTCCACCTAGGAACCGTGCCATCGTAACATCACCGGGCTCATCAATGTCAGCTTTGAGCATGAGTTTTTCCATCTCTTGGAAGTAGTCCTCAACACCTCTAGTCCCTTGCGAAAGCCTTCTCAATTTTTGGTGAAGTTCACATAGATAGTGATTCGGCACAAATCGCTTCCTCATGACCAAAGACATCTCCTCCCATGTCTCGATGGAATTTTCTCCATTGCGTCTCCTGCTAGTCACCAATTGATCCCACCAGTTAATAGCATAATTGTGGAATTCAGTAGCGGCTAACCTGACTTTTTTTTGCTCAGAAAAGTTTTGACAATCGAAGACCAAGTCGATCTTCTTTTCCCACTCAAGAAATGCATCCGGATCGTTTGTCCCGTAGAAGGGTGGGATGCGAAGCTTCAAACCGCCAAGGTCATTGTCATTCCTTCTAGCCGGTTGTTGCCTAGGTTGTTCCTCTTCGAACTCATGACCTTGATTATAGAACGGATTGTCATCATCCTCGCCTTGTTGGTTTTGCGGATTTTGCCGGTTTTGTTGACCTTGTTGGTTTTGGTTTCGCCTATGTCTCGGCGGCACTCGCGGTTGTCTATTACCAACACTATGGTCGGATCCTTGACCCTCGGCCCTATTGTCTCCCACTTGAGCCACACCATCATTGGCTCCTCGAGCCACTCCTTCTCGCCTAGCCGGCGTCCTCATACTAAGAGCGGCCACTTGCTCCCTCATCTCGTTCAATGTTTGGGTCAACGTGTGATCTCTCTCGTTTAGTAAGTTGGTGAGATTGTCCACCTTACGTTCCAGGGCAATGGCACGCAACTCATGCTCCCTCTTTGACCGTGTTGATGAAGAATCACTCTTCATTGAAGACAGTGTACCTCGCAAAATTCAACAAACACGTTAGTAAATAAAAACTCACAAGTGTTTCCACTCAAGTGTTTCACTCAACTCTCGCAATGACCTCACACACACACTAGAAGTTCTCCTCGGTTCATAAA
>PKML01041456.1:384611-450057 GCA_002933935.1 Eutrema yunnanense | reverse complement strand
TTTTTGTTTTTTTTTTTTTTTTTTTTTTTTTACCTTTCGCCTTTCTCTTTTTTTTTTTTGTAACCTTTTTTTTTTTGATTGGTTTTATACAAAAGAAAAGATAGATAAGAGGATGAAGAACACAAAAAGAAAGAAAAAAAGAAAGATGATACCGATATTCAAGAGCGTGGCTCTGATACCACTTGATGCACGCTTGATGCAACTCCCTAAGAACGGCACACTCACGGATCGGTATGAACGGGGGATAATCCTTGATCCAAACGAAGAAGGTTTGGAACGAGGCGATGGGTATGAACGGCTACGTCAAGTGCTATGAACGGCACGAGATTAACCACGGATCAAAGCCTAAATCCACCTAAGATCGATCTTTGCTCGTTGGCTAAATCCACCAAGAACAGTGCGGGATTTTCGTTGGCTAAATCCACCAAAGAAAATCGAAGAGATTTGTTGGTTAAATCCACCAAGAAATCCGAAAAGTCCCAAAGGAATAAAGGAGAATTCTCTCAAAGTATTTTTTAATAAAAAGGTGATTGTTGCAAATGACAAAGGGAGAGAGTATTTATAGGGAAACAAGAGGAAAGGGAAAAGTCACATTACTTAAAGTTTTTAGAAATAAAGGCAAAAATTAAAGAAAAGATATTTTGATAGAAGGTGATCTTTGGCCTCCCATTTTCGTGAAGGACCCTTGAGCTTGCTTGGTCTTGTATTTTCCACCGAAAATATACAAGGCAT
Source organism: Eutrema yunnanense (assembly GCA_002933935.1). NCBI lineage: Eukaryota > Viridiplantae > Streptophyta > Magnoliopsida > Brassicales > Brassicaceae > Eutrema > Eutrema yunnanense. The sequence goes on along the minus strand of PKML01041456.1, from coordinate 449,325 downwards.
TCTTCATGAAATTGGACAGCCAAAGATAGCATAAGCCATTGCCTCATTAAAACCTTTATCCGGAAAACCCAATGGGACAAAACCGAACATAGGAAAAAGAGTACAATGACTTAGCTTGCGACCAACGTCAAGTAGAATCCAAGTAGTAGATTGAGTTTAGAGCACCACGTGAATGTTGATCTTTTTCCTTGATATGAAATTCTTCAAGCAACCTCCGAACAGCTCCGGCTAGTTTCTTGGATTTGGACCGTGTGATACGACCTTCGGGAACGACCAATGCCGCCTCCGGAACCTCCTCCAAACGATTGTCCAAACGGGTGTCCAAACGATCGTCTCGACCATCGGGGCGAGTATCCAAACGATCCGATGGACCATCCAAACGATGCGTGTCCATGATCACATTAGTAGATCTCCTGTTAGGTTTAGGGATTCTCATAAGGGATTTCTTTGAATGCTAGGTTGATTGGTTATTTAGGGTTCATAATCTGAATTAGTTCTTCGCCTTAGGTTGTTCTCAAATCTAATTCTAGATTGATCACCTAGAACTTAGATCTTAGGATAATTGATTAGGCACGACAGTGCGATTAATTACCTAATAGAACCTTAGGTGAGCAAATTGATTATTCGCAAAGAAATTTGGTTTAATTGATTTGTGAACATATCAAACCTGAAATTAAGGCTGATTTATTCTTAGGGATTTGCAAAGAAATTTGGGATTCTGAAGTTTAGATTTATATAGTTTTTGCAATGACAGTTGGTTAATTATACTCTAGTGATTTGAGTTCGAGAACCGTGCGTAACTTGAACCCTGATTAGTTAGTTTATTTTGCATTCATTAATTTCCTGAGAAATATCCCTGAACCTATCTTTCTCCCATTGAATTACAACTCGTTTACTGCTTACTGCATTTTGTTTAATCTGAATAGTTTAGCTTGGCTTGACACTATACAATTTATTGTGCGATTTCTCTGAGTTCTTGTGTTCGACCCCTGATATACTACAGCAACTGCTTTAGTACTATTTAGGGTATTAATTTGAGCATATCACTGGTATCGATCGATACACGGAGATTTTCAGAATCTCAGTCGTCATCTTCTGCAGGATCGACGAAATTCTCTGAAATTGGGCTGTTCTGCACTCCTGTAATCACCTATTTTCCACTTGTCAAGGTGATGGCATTGATGTATGCTCTTGGATTCTCAGTTTTCCCTGGAAGAAAACCTTCTTGTCTTTTCGCAGCCTCTAAAGTCTGAGCTACCTGAATTTCCAGCTTCTTCTGATGAATACCAAGAGCATCGATCCTTCCACTCAGATCCTTGTACAGAGCATCTATCTTACCATTGAAATCCACTGCTATCTGTTGCTGTCCTTGAATCAACGTTTCAAACATAGACTTGATCTTGCTCTCAGGGGTTTTAGCAGATACATGCTCATAAGAAGAATTCCCATAGGTGCGGGTGGTCCCTCTTTGCTGAGCATTGTTGGTGAAGTTTCGGTTATTGTTCTGTTGGTATTGATTTCTCAGACCTTGAAAACCAGAACCACCAATATAGTTAACATCCTCCACTTCATCCTCAGCAGCAAAGTGGACCGCTTTTTGGTTCTTTCCCATCAACAGATTGTGCATTGAATCCAGCTTAGCATTCACCTCTGCGATTCAACTGCTATCCAAGTTAACGGCTTGCTTCTTGCGCTCCATGTCTGCATTCTTGGTGCTATTGCTAGACGCAAAATTCTCAATAAGCACATAAGCATCATATGGATACCTGGTATTGAAATTCCCATTGCTCGACGCATCCAAAGCCATTTGATACCTCCAATCAATCCCTCTGAAGAAGATACCCAGCACCTGAACATCAGAGTACCCGTGATGTGGACAATCTCTCTGATACGATCTAAATTTCGTCCAAGCAGCCTTGAACGCTTCAGTCGGGCCTTGAGAAAACTGTGAGATCTTGTTCCTCAGATCCTCAGATCGTGCATCATCATAGAAATTATTCAGGAAAACAGTCTTAGTCTCCTCCCAGGTAGTCAGTGATCCGGGAGGCAACTGCTTCAGCCAGTAAGTCGCATCTCCACCTAGAGAGTTGGGGAAAAGCTTGCAGAAGAGGTAATCGTAGGACACTCCATTACTCTTGATGCTAGTGACCAAGTCCTCGAACTTCTCAATATGATCCATGGGATGTTCATGAGAAAGACCATGAAAAGGGTGCTGACCCACAAGAGTGTAGTATGCAGGTTTCAGCTCAAAGTCATTCCTCTGATATGGTGGAGGGCGAATCGCTGATCGATTAGCATAAAACTGATCAGGCCTATTGTACTCTCCAATTGTTCTACCACGATCAGCCACAACATTCCCTGCGTTCGCGTTCCCATCGACATTCCCGGCTACAACAGGAGCAGGTGGAATGATGTTCCCCTCTCCATCCAATCGTTGCCCTCGCGCATTGTACAATTGACCCTCTTGGTCCCTGTAAGCACCAGCTTCTTCTCGAACCAAAACCAGTGGATTGTTGTTCATCTCTGCTGGCTTCTTTGATCTTCTGTTTGTGCGTTCCACAAGTGCTAGCTGCTCCAATGACAGTTCAACTAGCTGAGTGCTCTTGTTCCTTCTGGTTTCATGAATAGACATACACCTGAAAACAAAACACTAGGCAAGGCACGTAAGTAACAAAAACACGATGAGTATCGACCGACACTGTATGGTGTCGATCGATATCAACAAAAGAAAACAACGAGTATCGACCGACACTAGTTAGTATCGATCGAGATCGGCGAGCTTAGTCGAAATTCTCAAACTAAAATCTAATGGCAAATTGAGTCCCCGGTAACAGCGCCAAATTTGATATGCTCAAATTAATACCCTAAAAGTACTAAAGCAGTAGTTCTAGTAAGTGTAGGGGTCGAACACAAGAACTCAAGAAATCACACAATAGATCAGATAGATTCGAATTAAGCTAAACCAAAAGATGTAATTGAAAGCTAGTACGCAATTAAAAGTGTTGTAAGTCGATTGGGAGAAAGATAGGTTCAGGGTATTTCTCAGAAAATCAATGAATGCAGATAAACTAACTAATCAGGGTTCAGGTTACGCACGGTTCTTGAACTCAAATCACTAAAGTATAATTAACCAACTCTCGTTGCGAGAATTATCTAAATATAAACTTCAGAATCTCAAATATCTTTGCAAATTCCTAAGAATAAATCACATTTAAAGTTCAGGTTTGATATGTTCACAAATCAATTAAACCAAATCTCTTTGCGAATAATCAATTTGCTCACCTTAGGTTCTAACAGATTACTCGTGCCTAATCGATTAACCTAAGATCTAAGTTCTAGGTGATCAATCTAGAATTAGCTTTGAGAACAACCTAAGGCGAAGAACTAATTCAGATTATGAACCCTAAACAATAAATCAACCTAGCATTCAAAGAAATCCCTTATGAGAACCCTAAACCTAACAAGAGATCTACTCAGACATGGAAATTGAAGCAATAAACATGGTTGAATATATACTCAAATAGATAATAAGAAAGAGTAACAAAAGGGTTCGAAATCTTCTCTCGGACGAACAGAGTTTCAGACTTGTCTCGCTTCGAAAGCTCTCTCACAAAAACCAAAGTAGAATAAAGCGTAGCCCTCAAAGTGGCTGTAAAATCCTAATAAATAACCTAAGTCATGTTTTGGGGCTTCTTGTAAATAATAAAGTCTTCTGGGCAATTTTGCAATTCTTCAACTCTTTGGAAAAGTCGCGAGTCGTGTCTGCTTCGGTGAGTATCGACCGATACTAGTCAGTATCGATCGATACCGATGCTTCAAATCGGGTACTCAGCTACACGAACTTCTGTTTTGCTCCAAAATGCTCCAGAAATCTCCAATATCTCCAATTATGCTCCAAACGTGCTAAAACCTGTAAAAGACTCTAAAACACTACGAAATAGTAGAAAGATTCGATAAAATGGACTTATATCATGGCTTAAAAGGGGTAAAAACCATGATATATCAATATCCGGTCTACTGGTTGTTAGGTAGAGCAAACTCCCAATCATGGCTCTGTAGAATCTCTCATCAACTTTCTGTCCATCTTCATCTCGAGAGAGTTTACTCGTAGTGCTCATGGGAGTACCAGCAGTCTTGCTTGTCTGCATGTCAAACCTTTTAACCAAGTTTCAGGCATAAGTACTTTGTGAGACAAATATCCCGTTAGCAGACTGTTTGATTTATAATCCGAGAAAGTAGCTTAGCTCCCCCACCATGCTTATTTCAAATTCTTTGATCATAGTTGATACAAACTAATTCACTAGGCTTTGCTTTGAGGTTCCAAAGATAATATCATCTACATACACTTGAACAATCAGGATCTCAGCTCCAGCACACTGGATGAATAGTGTTTTATCAACACTACGACGTTGAAATCTTAATTCCAAAAGAAACTGAGCCAATCTTTCATACCAGGCTCTAGGAGCTTGTTTCAGACCATAGAGTGCCCATTTGAGTTTGTAGACATGGTGAGGAAACTTTGGATCTTCTAATCCCTTTGGCTGAGCAATATAAACTTCTTCCTGAAGCAGCCCATTCAGAAATGCACTTTTGACGTCCATCTGATACAGAGTGATGTTCATCTTGCAGGCAATTCCAAAGAGAAGTCTTATGGATTCCAGCCGTGCAACTGGTGCAAATGTTTCATCAAAATCTATACCTTCTATCTGAGAGTATCCATGTGCAACTAGTTTTGCCTTGTTTCTGATGACATTTCCTTCATCATCAGTTTTATTCCTGAAGATCCACTAAATTCCAACAACATTTACATGTTCAGGTTTTGGTACTAGATCCCAGACATCTAGCCTCACAAACTGCTCTAACTCCTCATGACATTCTGCTACCCAGAACTCATCATCCAAGGCCTGCATAATATTAGTTGGTTCAAAGAAGGACAAAAAACAAGCCAACTTAACCATCTCTTTGAAGTTGATTTGCTTATGTCGTGTCTATCTACCATCATTGATGTTACCAATCACGTCAGCCAAGGAGTGATTCTTATGAACTTGGGCTTGAGAGTCCTCTGACTGCTTGAGGTCTGAGACCATCTCACTGGTACCTCCTTGCTCTATCTTCTTTGTTTCCTCTAACATCTGACTGTTGTGCCTTGTGTCACTCAGGTCTTCGTGAGTTTTCTCCTCTACGGTGCAACCATTGTTGTCATCAAACACCACATTAATGCATTCTCCAATGACTTTTGTTCGTTGATTATACACTTGAAATGCTCTGATGTGTGTCGCATATCCCAAATATATCCCAACATCACTTCTTGCATCAAATTTGCCAAAGATTGTCTTTGTCGTTTAAGATGTAGCAGACACAACCAAAGACATGGAAATAACTAAGATTTGGGGTTCTCCCATTCCATATCTCATAAGGTGTGGTCTTGGTTCCAGACTTCACATACACACGTTTAATGATGTAACACGCAGTATTTATGGCTTCAGCCCAAAACATTGTTTCCATGAAGCATGGCACGAGCCATTTCTTGTAGAGTTCTGTTTTTCCTCTCTACCACACCATTTTGCTGTGGGGTTCTTGGTGCTGAGTATTGATGAAGAATTCCTTGACTTTGACAGAAATTTTCAAACATCTCGTTTTGGAATTCACCTCCGTGATCACTTCTGATTTGTACTATGTTCCCTTTCTCAGTTTTCTCGGTCAAGATTCCCAACTTCCTGAATCTTTTCTTGTCCACCATCACCAAACGTAACCTTTCCACCTTTTACTGAGTCAAGATTGTCAAATGAATCTCGATTTCAAGTCATGTGACGAGAACATCCACAGTCAAAATACCAAGCATTTGCAGTTTCACCTTTTGTGGAAGTATAAGCTACATTGCTTACAACCGATGGTTCTTCGATCTCCATTCTGGCAAGATTGCAGACAACCTCTTCTTTTGAAATATCTATCAGCCCCTGTTGTGTTTCTGGAGGGGAAACATCATAAAGATCTTTCTTAGCAATCCACACCTTCCCAAACTGTCTGGGTTCCACAAAGCAACGATGTCTTATCCATGCACTTCTCACCTTCCTCATGAGCTTGAAAAGGTTTCATTTTTTATGACCAGTCTTCCCACAGAAGAAACATCCCCTTCTGTTTTTTGATGTGTTCATCATGGACACTGCTACAATTTCTTTTGGTTTCTCAGTGTAACTTTGCTTCAACTCTTGATGTATCTCTACAGATTCAACTTTTGAAGAACTTCCACACACAAAACCTGAGAGATTCCCATGATTTGTTTGACAAGGAGTCTGACGAGCACCTCCACAGTAGCCAAGATCCCAGTTCTTCTTAGGTGGTTGTCCAACAGACAGAATTTTATCAAGCCTATTTGCACCAGTGTTGAGCATCCTTATCCTCTTGTGATTTGAAATCAGTTGTGCTTAGAGCTCTCTGCTTTTCTCTTTTTCTTAGTGGAAAGCTTCTCTCAATGTCTTAAGTTTTTCTTCAAGATCCTTGTTCTTCTTCATCACTGTTACAAGATGACCTTGTTCAAGTTTCTCAACCTCAGGAGTTTCGATTTTCTCGAGCTCTTTTTCAACTAATTCTTTTTCCATTTCCAGAATGTTCAGTTGAGCCTTCAACATTGCCTTGTCCTTAACCTGTTGCAGATTGTCATTGCTCAGATTGACCCAGCTGTCATAGAGTTTGTAATACTCTGTCTTAGGATCAAAGTCATCATCATTGTCAGAGTCAGACTCAGATTCTTCTTTGGATTTTTCTGCCTCTACTTTCTCTGCTACAAAGGCAACAAAGTTTAGCATTAGGTTCTCGTCTTCTTCACTATCGTTTTCAGACTCAGAATCATCGAAGACAACCATTGATTTTTCTTTCTGCTTCAGCATATTAGGACACTCTTGTCTAGTATGGTCATACCCCTTACATTCAATACACTTGAGTTCCTTCCTTTTTGCATGTGGGCATTCATTTCTGAAATGACCATAGCCCTCACATTCATGACATTGAAGTTCCCTTTTTTATCAGAACGTTCACCTTCATGTCTGTAACCTTTGTTTCCTCCTTTGTCAAAGTTGGTTTTTTGGAACTTCGTGAATTTGTTTTGACCCTTTTATACTCTCTTCAGCATCTTGTTGAAATTTCTTGCTAAGAGATTGAGATTCTCTTCACATTGTGCCACTCGCTCATTTTCACTTGTAGCAACAAAGGCAATACCTTTCTATGTGGTATTCTCATCAGTAGTAGCTTCCATTTCTTCTCACACTTGTATTCTCATCAGTAGTAGCTTCCAAACTGTGATGACAGGTGGTCAATTCGAGTTCTTCTCACACTTGTATCTCCTTCAAAATGATTGATCAATGTATCCCAAGCCTCCTTTGCTGACTCGCATCCTTGAATAATCTTGAACTGATCTAAATCAACAGCAGAGAAGATTGTTGTGAAAGCCTTGGAGTTGAATTTGGGTGCACTTTTATCTACTTCAGTCCACATGTTCTTAGACTTTGGGATTGTTATGTCCTTGTCGTCTTTATTTTTGGATGCAACTATTGGTAAGGTCCATCCTTGTTCTACTGCAGTCCATGCATCTTCGTCAATCCCTCGGATGATGTGCCTCATCCTTGCTTTCCAGTGACCAAAGTTTCCACCATCTAAGAGAATGGGTTTCTGAACCGCAATGAGTTCCTTCACATTCTCCATGTTGTCCTCAAGATCTCAACCTGTGACTAAATATCTGAATCTAAAGAGGTGACTTGCTCTGATACCAAATGTAAAATATGTAACACAGAGATTTGTATGTAATGAACACGGAATGACAAATATTGTTTTGCCTTTATTAGAAATTACTTAAACAATCTCTTACAGACTTGTTTAATCAGAATTACACGACGAGACACAGTGCTCTCGATATTGACCAATTCCTAATCTACCCAAGCTTACCACAACGACAGTTGTGTAACTCTCGTATGTTCACTCACCAAGAACCCTAACTTTCTCTTAGCTTCTTGACTCGTTCTATTCTCTCAGAAAACGGCTAACCTAAAACTAGTCCAACCTCTTTTCTTATATACCACATCTCCAACAAGTATGTGTATATTCGCTTTCCTTTTGTTACAATCTTCAAATCTACTTCACGGGATTATGAAGATCTTCCTTGATCTACAAGCCAGCTTCCCAGCAACTCTGATCAATCACTGCCACGTCAGCTAGTTTCTTTTCCCGCCTTCCAAGTCTTCATGTGTGGCACACGAACTCCATGTCGAAGGTCCAACATTTTGGATCTTACATTCTCCCCCTTTTTATCTGAATGTGTTACCTCAAGCTTCATACAATCATAACAAGACATTATCCCCCCTTTGCATTCTCATCACCTCTGAGCGAAGCTCATTTAATGACTAGCTCAACACCGTTTGATCTGAATTACTTTCTCAAACCTTTGGGTCACTATGGTAAGATCACTGGTGACCTTTTTCCGCGACTTCTCGGACAATTGCATGCTCTTCCATGGTGGTTCTTCTGCGAAGGTTTTAGACTTTGCATATCCCCTCCTTATAGCGCCAAACTGTTGTAGTTGAAAATATAACCGTCTAAATTTGTAAATAGTAAAAATAGAAGAGTCTTGGGTCAATATTCGAAAGGAGAAGAACAAGAGGGCTAATCGAACGAATAAACGATAAGTTTGTTGCTCGAACAAAACAAGCAAGAAACGAGAGAGTTTTAGACAAAGTTTTAGCGAAGTGAACTGGATTATGTATTACGATCTTCAAGGGATGTTTACAAGAACAAGAACAGAGAGAAGACAAGTGTTTGAGTTAAGAGCTAGATTTTTTATTTTATTTTTTTTTGAATTGAATGTAAAATTTATTCAAACCAAAAAACCGTTTTTACAACAAGTGCGACTTGATCAGAATGAAATTTGGAAATATTCTATTTCGGATGTAATTGAAACAAGTACTAGCGTGTGGCTAACCATGCTTGCATCCCTCCTTCGTATCTTCCATCACCTAGCCGTCGTATAGACGTTAAGCGGTCTCGCACATGCCTATCAATGTGTTGAACAAGTCGAGATGAGTGATTATGCGGCTCACCATGTTTTCTTCCATTCCTTTCGCGCCAGAGTGAATGGATCGTGGTTTGAAAAACATATCGTAGTAGAAATGAGATGATCATGTCTTGGTTCGTTTCTGTTATTAGATCGATAACGTCGGCCCATTTTGCTGTGTATCGTCCTCCCAGTAGTTTTCGGGTCAGTCCTGCCCATACCTCTTCTAAGAACTTGCATTCAAAGAATATAAGGTTTCTGCTTTCCATACCTTGACATAGAGTGCATAGATCGGTACCTCCGACATTCCAGCTCATGATTCTATCTCCCGTGGCCAACCTGTTATGCATTGCAAGCCAAGCGATGAAGGAGTACTTTGGCGTTGAGTAGGAGAACCAAATGCCTTTGTACCACTCGCAGATTGGCTGCGTCTCACGGATTTGCTCCCAAGTCTTCTTTGAATTAAAGTTGGGCTTGAATTTATCTCCTTTCCATTTCCATAAGAACATATCCTGGTCTTGCGGTACGATATTTCGTCTTTGAGTCTCGATGATATCCTCCATCTGATTCAGAATCTCTGTACGATGTCTACGTCTTCGGTGAGTGCTCAGAACCTTCTCCACCGAGGAGTGAATATCAATTCCCAAATCAATACAGCTTCTGGAGCCTGTGTGATCTATCATCTTCCCCACCGGCGACCAATTATCGTACCAGAACGACGTTAAAGCTCCATTGCGAATTTCGACTCTTGCGAAAGTAGCTGCGAGTTCTCTGTATTTTAACAACTTTTTCCACATCCACGAGCCTAAAGAGGTAGTGTCTTTAACTGACCAAAGAGATCCTTTCCAAATCAAGAACTTTCTGATCCAATCGACCCACAAAGAGTCCGCAGAGATGATTCGCCAAAGAAGTTTTAGGCATGTCACCTGATTTACATCCTTTAGTGATCTTAGACCCAGCCCCCCTTCCTCCTTGGGTCGACAAACATCAGACCAAGCAATTTTTGCCTTTTTCGGGTTTAGGTCGGGACCTGACCATAGGAATGCTGCACATAGCTTGTCTATTTCGGCAAGACATGCTTTCGGAAGTCTATATGCTGACATCCAGAAATTCGTGATGCTTTGTATTATTGAAGCGATTAGTTGGAGTCTCCCCGCAAAGGAAAGAAATCTAGCTTTCCAGCATCGTATGCGTGATCGTATCTTTTCCAGCAGAGGCGTATAGACACTTATTGTCATCCTCTTTGTGTAGAGTGATTAGTTAAGAGCTAGATTGCTATCAAAAGTAGAGTGTTTGTGTAGAGTTGTGTTGTCCAGAGAGCCGTCCCTTGCTCTTTGCCCTTGTCATTGCTTTATACTATGTGATCGTGTCAACGTCTCCGTTCACTCTGCCTGATTCACCATGAATGGTCTTTATGACTGAGGCTCCGGCCGTTATATTTTAGTCACTTAACTCACCGGGTTGAACGAATCTTTGATCTTAGCGGGGTTGACTTACGATTCCGTATTTAATCCCCTGACCATTTGGCCATTCATCCCGATGGGCTTTTAAGCTTGGCCCAATACCATTTTTCCTTTAGTTGACTTCGCTGGACTCTTTGACTTCGTGAAACCTTTTTACCGCGGATTAACTAAACTCTTATTTTACTGGGACGGGGTTTTATCCCCCCCACAGTCACGTAATGTATACATAACCCAGTGTTTAGATTAACAAATATTATTCAAACACACAACTTCATTCTTAAACTATCATAAACTAAACAATTAATTATTCTTTTAAATAAAAACTAAACAATGTATTTATTTTTTGCAGAAGATTCCAATACCACTGCTTGATCTGCCGGTACAATCAATAGTGTTTTCATTTAGTAACAACGGGTTGATCTTGTCTAAACTTCCAGAGCCACCTGAGTAAACACAAGCATTACAACTTGTTTCAAGAAGCGACATTGTTCTGTATCTATCTTCCCCACCAACGACCGGCATAGCCACGCCTAGTTTTGCCGGATTCTTGAAATCCTCTCTGTACGTTCTTCCTAAAACACCGTCCACGTTCTGGGACAATCTCAAGAACCGGAACTGAACTTCGAGATGTGCAAAACAGTCATTTTCAGGTCTCCCGTATTTATGTATCATGTCATCATCCTTTGTCACTGGAACCACGTTGACCCAAATCTCGGCAATGTCTGGTATAGTGACTAGCACGGAGTTTATGTCTGAAGTTCTCTCGATCTGTATATAGCCTCCCACAGGACTCCACACCGATGAATCTCGTTTTGGTAAAGAGATATCTTTTCCCTCGAAGGAAAGATGGAGATGGTCCACTTGGTGGTCCCATTTCGCGGCTTTTGTGGCCTCGAGGGAGAAGGTTTTTCTGTTGGGGCCAAAAATCAGCCCCAAAGATTGGATCCATGTGAAGTCTCTGTTCCGACCAAAAGGTCTGAGTCCAATGAAACGTGCATTGACTTGGAGGTCAACGTCAGAAACGAGTGCGAAATACTCATCGCGTTTGCCGTGAAAGTAGAAGACGATGCCATCGCCGCCGATGAAACGTGGGTCTAAGCATGCTGATCCTTTGCCGTTGCAATTAGGCTTTCTATCTGTTAACATAATATGATTAGTTATCACGCGTACGACATCGTTTTACAGAAATGGACTATGAAAGGAAAGGAGTGTTTCAATCCAAATAAACCGATTACGTCCAGTCCGAACTAAACCGAACCAAAATGGATTAAAATGTTTAACTTTTTCTAAATTCGAGAAACTAAATCAAACTTAAAAAGAAAGAAAATCAATCTAAAAAACGATATGTGACTAAAACCTGAATCCGAACCTAAATCCGAACCTAAATCGTACCAAAATATCCATAATAAATTAGGTTTTACTTTAAATATTCTTATTCCATAAACAAAATATTAAAAAAAAAAAAAATCCAAAAGTCCAAACCAAAATCCCGATTGAACACCATTCAGTAAAAAGTATGGCATATGTAATATGTTTTACTTACTTCGGCAAGTGGCTTTGCATATAGGGTTAAAGCAATCCACGACGCATGCCTTGGAGCTACCGTTGGGAGGAGAAAACGAAGGGCACTGATTTGGGCAAGTCTGCTTCTTAAGGAAGCAAGGGCTCTTCCTTTGGAAACATGTCTTTGTTTGCGACGCTGCTTCGAGTTTTACAATAACAGTACACGCATAGAGAGTTAGCACCAATCCAACGTACAACCCATTGATGCACTTTAGATCTCCCTTCATTGCTTTGATTTCTCTTGGGAAATGAATTATTGTATCCTCTCATGTGACCTCTTTATATAGAAAGCATGCATGCTTGGCAAGTTGGAATATTTTTTTGAATACTCCTAATATTTAATAATTATACACCGACACAAACACACACATTACTTTCTTATAAACGAAATCTTAGTAGGTTTATAGTAAAGTCAATTCTCTAACATGCGTATATTGTTTCGATGGCGGCATTGCTAAATCAAGTTTTTAATGGGTTTTTTTTTTATCTTTAATTTGCTAGTCAGATTGAATTGGCGTACTTAATATGTTGTTCATGCACTACAAAAAACATGGTGGAAGACGTCGGTTTTCTAAAGTCGTTTCCTTAACCGACGTTAAGGAGTAAAAACTGGAAGGGTTTTAGCGTCGTTTGATTAACCGACTAAACTTTTTTTACCATATCAATATTTATTAATAAATAATTAACGTACTTAAGGTCTCAGAGTCTATTCTACGTTATCCGGGGTCCAAATCCATAAAATTTAAATCAAAATAACTAAAAATAAGAATATAGTTTTTACTAAAATAAATTAAAATATTATATCAAAAATAAAATTAAATTAAAATTTTATATAAAGTTTTGATCTTTATAAATTAGAGAGAAAAAATTGATCTTTATAAATATTTCTAGGCCCAGAAACTCTAAATGGAAACAGTGCAGAGCAGAATGGATGTGGGTCGAGATGACGGACATAATAACATTAATTTCTATGAATTTGATACATTTCTGCTTGCTCTACACCGTCTCCATTCGAGACCCAAATATAACAAAACACACATTTATATAATATCCGTAAGAATGCCCCTACGATTTAGGTAAAGAGTAGCCCTGGGCTTAATGTCCATAACCGAAGTCCATACCCGAACCCGAACCGAATAAACCGAACCATATACTACTTCGGTTGTAGTGATATAACCGATCGGGTTTTGATCTCAGGTTATTTCGGGTGTGGGTTCGGTTCGGTTAAAACCAGATAACCGAACCATATACACACATATATATTATAGTAGGGCATATACACTTTGTCGATTGAGCTACTTCGGTTGTAGTGATATAACCGATCATGTTTTGATCTCAGGTTATTTCGGGTTTGGGTTCGGTTCGGTTAAAACCAGATAACCGAATAATAACCAAACCATATACACACAAATATACTATAGTAGGTACTTCGGTTGGAAAAAAACCGAACCAAAACCGAATCCATTGATATTTCGGTTACACTCGGATTTTACATACACTTAGAAAACCGAACCGAACCCGAACACTTCCGAACCGAACCCGAACCGAACTTCAATAATATCCGAATGGACCCTAGACCTCTACACCTGAATAATCGAACAACCAAATAAACCGAACCGAACCCGAATGGACATCTGAATGCCCAGGACTAGTAAAGAGCATTCGATCTAATAAGTAATAAGAACAGATATTCAGCTTTTGTAACATTCGATCTAATAAGTAATAAGAACAAATATTCAGCTTTTGTAACATTCGTTTAACATTCAATGTGATAACAACAAAACTAGGATCTAATGTTATTTAAAAAAAAAAAAAAACTATGATCTATTGTTAACATTCAAGGTTTGCACGTTGACTTATGGTGATTAAAAAACAAAAAACAGTTGTGAATTTATGATATCGTACGTCGATGGTTATGTATTTTAGTATGATTATCGCATGCATGACGAAGGATCAAGTGAAAAAGTCTTCTAGCATTTCAGAATTTTTTTATTTCTTTAACAAATTTTTTTGACTAGGTTTCAATTTTTTTTTGGAGCAATTCTTTCATATGTTAATACGTTGTAATGACACGGTGTTGTCAGTGGGTAAGGTACTTCACCACTATGAACCGTTACTATCGGGTCAAGTCATAATGGAATTTCACCAAATATAATATTTTAATCACTAAACCAACATGCGTCCCGTGTTTTCTTCGAGTGTGTAAATCAAATTCATGACCGAGTTCACCATATATAAAAATTGCTATAGTTTCTTTTTGATCACTATAAACATTTTTAATGGTAAGAATTCCCAACTTTCTACAAAATCTTAAAGATTAGTAGTATGAGTTTGGCTCAGAATCTACTTCAATTATTAAATGGAAATATATTGTATTATTTTTTTTTTTTAACTTCTGATTTTATTAGTTACGTAACGTAAGGGTAATACAAATAGTTAATTAACCATATAGGAGGAATTGCATAAATTGAAAAAAGAATATTATCTTCATAAAATCTCTTCGATATGATATCCGCTGCACTATTTCTTCCTCTGTTAACATGGCCCAATAAGCATCTTAGCAATTTCAACATCCAACGTCGAATATCGATCAACAATGGACTAATTTCGGTGCTTTCTTTTTGTCTATTAATCAAATTTGTAAGTTCCAGGCAATCGCTTTCAAACCACACATCTCGCAATCCCTTAGTCCAAACCATCTGAAGCGCTTGTAAAAACCCCATTGCTTTAGCTTGAAGAGGAGAATTAACCTTTCTTAAACCCGAATTATCTGAGCAGATGTGAGCACCTGTAGAATCTCTGATTATCCATCCCACCCACGTATATTCAGAACCTCTTCTATAGCTACTATCAAAATTACACTTCAACCAACCAATAGGAGACATATCCCACAAACAATTCCTAGATTCAAGGTCCATCTCTCCTTCAATGGTCACTTCCTCAATACTTTTATTATTATCGATCCATTCCAACACTTCATTCTTCACTTTAACAGCATACTCACTTGGTTGAACGTTTCGATGATTAAACAGAAATTCGTTTCGACCTTTCCAAATAATCCAACAAGTCCAGAAGGGAAGAACACGTACCTCATCTTGATTATGTCCTGAATTGCTTATCTGAAACATCATTTGAAAATTCTCTTCAATGTCTAGCGACGGTTGGTCGAAAGATAGGATATCTAAACATCTCCAAATTGCTTGTGCATGTTGACACTCAAATAGAACATGATTGATTGTTTCTTCAGCCATACAATATCTTTGACAAACAAGGCTTATATTAATTGTTCTGCTTCGCAACCTCTCCACTGTTGGAACCACACCAGATAAGGCTTTCCATAAGAGATGCTTAATCTTAGGAAGGATACTCAATTTCCATACCTCCATCTTAAGTACTACACTACCACTTGGAGCTTCAATTTGATCCTCCTCAAAAGTTTTATGGGAATCAATCCAATAACCCGATTTTACTGTGTACGCAGCATCTTTCGTATAAGCCCATATCAAATGATCTTGTTTAGCGTGAGTGGATAGGATGATATCTTTCACAACTCCTGCATCTTCTTCAGATAAAATATTATCTACAACATCCATGTTCCACTCTCTTCGTCCTGCTTTCCATAAATCTTTGATTTTGAGCTCAGGAACATCATTATCCCTACCTCCAACTAATCGACAAGGAGTAACGGGTAACCAATAATTTGTCCATACATTAACAGATTCTCCATCACCTAATTGGTATCTTAAACCTTTTCGTAGCAGATCTTTCCCTGCTTGTATAGATCTCCATCCATACGAAGACTGTCCTCCACATTTCGACTGTAAGAATGTCGAATTGTTATGATAACAGCCTTTGTATAGTTGTGCCAATAAAGATGATGGTTTCTGTAATATACGCCAAGCTTGCTTAGCTAATAAAGCTTTGTTGAAACTACACAAATCTCTGAATCCCAATCCTCCTTCACTCTTAGGGAAGCATAATCTTTTCCAAGTTATCCAAGAGATTTTCCTTCGACCTTGTTCTTTACCCCACCAGAACTCTGATAAGATACTAGTTATTTCGTCACAAATCATTTTTGGTATAAGAAAACAGTTCATCGAATACACATGTTTAGCTTGAAGAACATATTTAATCAGTACTTCTTTTCCAGCCTGAGACAAAAACTGATTATACCACCCATTCACCGCATTCCTCACTCTCTGAACCAAATCCTCAAACAGTTGAGTCTTGTTCCTGCTAAATTGTTCTGGTAGACCTAAATATTTACCTCCACCTCCTATATTATCAATTCCCAGAATTTGTTGTATCATTTTTCGCTTTTCCTCCGAGATCTTCGATCCAAAAATTATCGATGACTTAGTATAATTTACTTTCTGCCTTGAGATTCTTTCATACTCATCTAAAATCCTTGCCATCTCTTCACAGTCAGCATAATTTTGCACCGCATAAGAATAGAGAATCGTCTGCAAATAATAAATGTGTCACCGTTGGACATGCTTTCGAGATACGCGTACACCTTCGAACAATTTGTTACGCTCAGCTTTTTGTAACATCTGACTTAGAACTTCAGCAAATAACAAAAAAAGATAAGGAGATAAAGAATCACCTTGTCTAATACCTCTTGTTGGTTTAATATATATTTCCATAAGGTATGCCATTGATCAAAACAGAGTACGAAACAGATGTAACACACGTCATTACCCATTTAATCCACTTTTCATCAAATCCTAATTGTATCATCACTCGTTCCAAGAAACTCCACTCAACTCTATCATAAGCTTTGCTTATAGTCTTGATGGCTGGACAGTTTTCTGATATATCTTTCTTGGATTTCAAAGCATGAAGAATTTCATGAGCCACTAATACATTATATGTGATGTTTCGTCCGGGGACAAAAGCAGCTGGTGATTCTAAAATTATCGATAGTAAACAATTCTTCAATCGCAAAATCATTATGTTCGAAATAATTTTGTAACTAACCGTACACAAACTGATCGGCTTGAAGTCACTCAACTCCTCCGAGTCAGCCACCTTTGGTAACAAACAAATGTTTTTATGATTTACCCCATGTTCAAGAATATTTGAAGCAAAAAATTTCCGAACCATTCCACACACATCAGTACCTATAACGTCCCAAAATTGTTCGTAAAATGCCGCAGTACACCCATATGAACCTGGAGCTTTATCCGGACCAATTAAAAAGACCGCTTGTTAATCTCGTCATCTGAAACCGGGCGAGTCAAAGCTGCATTCATATCCTCTGTTACCTGATGTTATATTCCTTGAAAATTTTCATTTATTAACGTTGGATTAGAAGTAGAAAACACCCCCTGAAAATAATCCTCTGCAACTTTAGCAATTGCTTCATCCCGAGTATGAATTATCCCATTTTTATCTCTGATTTTCTTAATACAATTCCTAGCTTTTCTTGTTTTTGTTGCTCCATGGTAAAACCGAGTATTTCTATCCCCTTTTTCAACCAAATATTTCGGCTTTTTAATCTCCAAAACTCTTCTTCATCGCGATAGGCTGTATTCAATTCTTTCCTTAAAGTCTGAATATCCTCAGTAGCAACCTTATAGTCACGCATAGCTGAGTCAATACGACTTCTTAAAACCTCTATAAGTTATGTTGAGTTAATCCGATTACTTCTTTTCCATTTAGCCATCTCTTTTCTGCGGACCTTTAACCTTTCTGATACAGAATCACAATTACCTCTTTATTTTTCCCAAGAACATCGTACCGTATTTACAAATCCTTCCTGATGAAATAACCTCTTATCATATCGAAATTGACATTTTCTTTGATTAGGTTCATATTCTATGGACACAATTATAGGTCTATGATCCGATTCAGGCAAATCCAGAAATTTTGTTTCAGATGCAGGATATAACATTAATCATTCCGAGTTAACCATAACCCGATCCAAACAACACTCTACAATATATTGTATTATTTATTTCCAAAAGCAATATACTATGTAAATCTATTGAATAATTTGTAATATTTCCTTTTTTATATAACTAATTAAATTGTATTATATAACTAAGAGTATCAGTTTGTGCTGGACATAAACTGCTTTGCCATGCGGCGGATTAGGACTCTAATTTATAAATGCCCACAAAAACGGATCTTGCGAATCAACATATTTTTTAGTTTTGAAGATAGATGTTATAATCACTTTACTAAATAATATGAAACTTTCTTTGAAAATTAACAATATTTTGTTATGTTAATTGAGTATATATCAAAATAAAATAGATAAAAAAATTTCATTACTTTGAGTTACACACAAGAAAATTGATTTTCAAAAAGTTCGTGAACCGACCACAGTCATTAAACATTGCATATTAGAGTTGATACTTTCAAAATTCAAGGTTGTAGTTCTTTGCAAGTTAGTCCAAAAAATATTGTATTCCACTGCAAAACAGATTAAGTAAGCGGGTTATAGCCCGTTTTGACAACCCTATCTATAGTTATTAATTACTAAATCATATTATATAATTCATTATCCGAACGTGATAGTCTGATCTCAAATAAAAAAATTCACAGCCAAATTTTTATTTTACAGATATATATATATATATATATATATATATATATATGTTCTAATTCATATTTGTATATATACATATTTATCTATATCTAGGTTCTAATTCATATTGGTATATATACATATTTATATACGTGATAACTAATTTTAACTTAACCAAAATTTTAAATGTAAATTATAATACAGTTTCTTAAGAAAAGTTTAAAATCCTAATTTAAATAAAAAATATGGTCTTGTTGGTTAAAATGTAAAAATATATATTATTGATAATATATTGCGTACCGACTGTTTAACTACAAATTGATATCCCCTCTAGAATTTATAGTCAAATATTCTACCTTATTATTTACACGGTTTATTATTTTGTTGCCAAATTGATCACATGACTTTATCATCTAGATTCAAAAGTAGATGCAAGTGTATATTTGTTATAATTCCATTAACATAGGAGTCAATGTTTGAAGTAAATGGCATGTGCCATTCTTGTTGACCATATCTTGAAGTTGATGGTTAAGTTCGTAATCCCTAGACGCTTAGTAATCGTTTGACTGACATGCAATCGTCAATAATAAAAAAAAGCTTTACGTTATCCAGGCGAAAATAAAAGATTATAAATGAAATATGATAAATTATACACTTTCTTTAATAAAAACAATCACGAGATATGAAATTGAGAAAAGGCATAATTGTAGAGAACTTACTATAAGAATTTCACTATAAAATTTGTAGGAGTAGACACGATTACCTGATGGCTGATACATGCTTTGTATCCAAATTTTCCCGTAAACGGCTTTAAAAAGAAGTAATCTTTGTTGCTAAGATGGTTAACAAATGAACGAAAATTAAATATTTGTAAGTACAACGCAAAATGTAACATCCCGACCCAGATTTCTTTCCCAGACGATACACCTAAGGATCCGCAGTCAAAGTTTTATCGTCCGGTCAAACCGTGACCGAACTTCCTGAACTTTTGCATTTTTCTTACCATTTACCTCAACGAAGTTCATATCAATTTTGAAAGCGAACAAATTAACTTTACCAACTATCCAGCGGAAATCATAATAACCATAATCTGCTAAGACTTAACAAGTACATTAGCCAAATATACTGATTCGGTTTACTCTTTGCTCGTTTTCTGATCCGTGTGTCTCATTGCACGACATTCACTTTTCGATATATCGTCTCGGCTAACCGTCCACGCCATTCAACACCTTGGCTACCAGTAAGCAATCAGACATCTCTTCTTGGTGCTTAGTCATTCAGTCAACCATCTCCACATGGCTAAATACAAAAAGAGATATTTCCGGAATACCAACCACATCTTCCCCACTAGTATTCCATCCAAGACCAGAGTTACCCAACGCCTTGACTACGGTAGTCACAACCACATGATTCACCTTTCTGCCTTTTTGCATCTACCCATCACTTGTTGGAACTAAATTTTTTGTCAAAGCTCGAGGGCTTGATAAAATTGTGTTAGTGTGAAAAGAAATGAGTTGAGCTCTTTCTAATGAAATGTTTTCATTAACCGAGAAATGTTTTCTCGTGTATATATGTTGGAATAGTTGTGTCTTAAACGAACAACATGAGAGAAGAAAAGCCATACGTGCGACGTTCGCATCTTGGGCCTTGTTTGGGCCCGTGGACTTTTTGAGGTATCGATCGATACCCCTTGGTATCGATCGATACCCAGCGGGCCGACTTAAAAATCGCAGCCGCCTAGGTTATTCTAGAAATATTCCTTTTCTGTCATGGAAAAACCCTAGCCTCTCTCCTATATATACAACACGATTTTCACCTAAAAATTATCCTCTGATACACAATAAACACATTCTAAAAGTTCTAGCAATAGTTTCTTCAATTCCCTTCTGTCTAGAGAGTAAGTCTTTATTCGAGAGTATCGTAGTATAATGTTCGCTAGATCTGATATCAAGTGTAGATGATACAGATTACTTTGGTTGTATCCTGGGACTCATGGATCTATAAAAACCCGTCGCACTACGGGAGATTCTTTGAGTTAAGGAAAGAGATTCATCTCGCCTCCTTAGATTTATTATTGCTTTATCGTTATATGAATCGTCTGTACCTTAACTGCTTATTTATATAATCGTGATTAAATCTCTCCTGTCTATTGTGCTAAATTTTGGTCCTACATCACTCGCCGTTCCTGATCCGCATTACTCACCTTTGTTTTATTCCATCAGAGCCACAAACTAACCATAACCGCTATCCCTCAGATTATTCAGCACATCTCCTAATTACTTAGTCACTGAGCCAATCATTCCCACGTGACTAAGTAATGACGAGAATGACTCGGATCCTCTTGTTGAATCGGAACGCACCACCGACAGTTATTTGGTAGTAAACTAACTGGCAAACTACCCAGAACCAGTCGTCAATCCCCGACTAGATCGGCGATCACACATCACCGCTCACCAATCACCCTTTACCGATTGCACAGTCTCGACTAGATTCTCTGAAAAGATCGCACATACTTGGTTACGTCCACACATGCTCGGACAGATTGCCCACATATACTTGGTAACAGCCGCACCGACGGTAAAAGATTCTTAATGTGAACCGTTGATGTGAGTTAAGTTTTAACCCAACTATTAACTAGATGCAAGTACACATCAATCACAATTAGTATAGTACGAGATCGAATCCACATGGATTTAACAACTACACGATGAAAACGTAAGAAAATTAATTAAGCTTAAACAAAAGAGGGTTGTCGATGGTGATAAGCTAATAAACTAAATAAGCAATAAGCAAATAAAAATCAGAGATGAAATCAATAGAGAAAATGTTACGTTTCAGGGAAAATTATAAGGAAAACATGCAAAATAAATATAGATGATTTGTTAAGGAATTAAATAAAAACCGTCTTGAACACAGAACATGAATTTACAATCTTTCCACTTTCGTGGTTCCGACCACCATGTTTTACAAACCAATAGACTCATATTTCGTTTGTTATTGTAAATGAAAACACGCTTTAAATCAATCAAGTTCTAATAAAGTTCACTAGACTTCTTAACTCAACTTTCGATGGTTAAGACGTCTAACTCATCAAATACTAGTTTAGACAAACATATGCAGAACTTTTGAGGTTCTATTTCCCTTAGATCAGATTACTAAATGCGCTGTAAAGCAACCATGCATTGAGAACTGATGTGTTCATGTTTTAATATAACCCTAGGTGTATACAAGTGCACATATGTGCGTTATAGTACTTATGAGTCAATCATCTGAAGACCAAGTAACTGCACTATGAATTTTTGAGATTATAATTGAGCTAAGATGAAAAATATGGGTGTTTGTTTGGAAGCTAAGAATAGTGACGAAAATAGCAATTAGTAAACTTAAAGATGAGTAAATAAGGAGATTAAATCAATACGAGAAAGCGTTGGGAGTTTAGGGAATTCGCAGAGTATCATGAACCAATTAAACGAGATAATTAAACAGAGAATTTTGATAGATATGTTCTAGAACTCCAACCGAAACTAACCTACTCTCGTAGTATTAATCACAAAATCTAGCCATTTAGATTACTAAACTCCCATTTTTTCTCTAAGTGTCTAAACAACCTAGTTCGATAAGTTCACAAAACACATTAGATCAACTCCCACAATCTAAAGATATTTGCTCATCAAAATAAGCTCAGGCAATTTAACAACACTTTCGATGAGTAAATTAACCCTAATCGCAGTAGCTAGATTGTCAATCAAACTATAAGCAGAAAACACAAGTTTAGATGAAGAACTCTAAAGATAAACCCTAATCTAGCAACCTAGTAATCAATCCATGAATCACCTTTGAAAACCCTTTAACCCAACAAAGAAACTACTCAAACATGATCATAGATGATAAATACAGAGATGAAGAGTAATTCATATTACTAAAGCAAAGTGAGAAATAAGAGGGTTCATAAATCTTCTCAATATCGAGATACAAAGTCGAGATCTTCTCCCATAGAACGAAAAGAACTAAGAACGATAAGAAAAACATGGCTGTTGTGTATTCTGTGGTGGCAGCCCACTAAAAACATGGATGTTGTGTATTCTGTGGTGACATCTTTACCGTATTTCTCATCAATTTTTGAGGAACCAGAATCGTCCCTTGATGTCCAACACTCAAGCGGACAGAATCGAGGTAATGCTAAACCAATTCATGGAGTTTCAAGTCATGATGGAAGACTCTTTGCACAAGAAGATGGATGCAATCAATGCTGATTTTTCAGAGAAGCTAGAAGGCCTCACTACTCAAGTCAAATCTTTTGAGGAGCAAACTCTCAAAGACGCAGTAATGATCAATGATAGACTTCCATTGATTGAAGAAGAGCAGAGAAATCAGAAGTGCGATCTCAACCGCGATATGCGCGACATTCGTTCCTTGAAGTGCAAACTCGAAGAAACGGACGACTCTATCTACTTGAACAGAGATCTTGCGGAAAGCGATATTCTATAACTGGTAGATGGCCTACATAATATCGAATCTAAGGCTGAAGATACCGACTCCACTCTTGAATGTGTTGTCAACACTCTTGAAGAAGTGGAAAGAAACTTGAGAAAGATCTCTTAATACCATGAAGAGCATGACGAATTGTTGTGTACTCTCAAACTTGGTGAGAAGAAGAAACCATTCATCTCTTTTGAAGAAATTCTTGAAGAGAATGAAGAAGGTGACTATTTTCCACAAGAAAAACAAGGATGAGGCACTGATAACACCATTTTTTGACCACTTTTATGGATCACTTTAATATCTTATACATGTGTTTTAACTCCGTTTTCAATTGTTTTCAAATAATTTCCATGTTTTAGTATTTTGAAAGACATTTCAGGTAACTTGGGATAAAATGGTGCATTTCGGAACAAAAGTATGTTTTTGGATAAACTCGGACCGTCATAAGTCTTGCAATAAAGAAATACCTTCTCACCGTCTGATCATCACCAAATTTGGACACAGCAAAGTAGATACAATCAGATTTCAAATGCAATTGGATTGGAGACGATCCAATGGTTGGATCCTTATATATACATGAAGCACTGAAGGCAGATGAAGTTGCCCCGAAGAGAATTCCTTCGCGGCAGGAGATCCCCGGCCCGCGGCCAAGCTTCATTTCGCCGCGTCTGGAGGAGCTTGACCCGCGGCAAATTACCTGTTCGCCACGGCCAGAAGCCTCGCACCCGCGGCCAATACCTGCTGCAACAAAAACGAGTATTTTCTTCACCCGAGGTCAAAACCGTCTTTCCATATCAAACCCTAAACGAAGCCAAGGCTATATATACTTATTTTTAGTCTTTTACGACGGACACACATCATTAGAAATTTTTCTTTCACGCTTTGAGGCAGGGCAATACTCTTGCAACTTTGTTCTTCGGTTTGAAGTGAAGATTCTCTATTCGAGCTCTTTGATAGCGAAGCTTTCTTCATCCCTTTTATTTACTGTTTTCTTTTCAATTTATTGATTATGTTTATCTCAACTATGTCTGAGTATTTCTCTTATTGGGTGATATACTCTATATTTTACCATTTTTATTATGGATTTTAGTATTTTATCTAAGCATTTTCATTCGCTTTTGTGCTCTTTGAGGTAGTTTTCTCGTATTTGTAGTTTTAAAGTCTATTTAGGTCTAATCATCAAAAAGATGAAAAATGGAGCCAAAAAGGAGTTGTCCACGCCCAAGATATGTTTCCAAGTCCAAAATATCAGCCAAACACATAAAGCTCAAAAAGATGGATTTCTCCAATTGGACATCACAGATGCATCAGAAATTTCACTTTCATTGGATACCTTTTTGTTGATGGATTGAGATAAAATTTGATGTATATATATAATTTTGAGTCATCTTTCATATGCAATTGGTTTCAAGTAATTTGTAGATGTGGTTAGGAAGTTACATCGATTCTACTGGAGACATGTTTGTCTAGCTTGCAAAGGAGTCCAATGCAAAAACAAGGTCCAACATCGGCCCAGGGAGAGAAACCTCTGGCCCGATATTGTGCCTAAAACCAGGGCCAAGCTCGGCCCAGGAGCTCGGCCTAGAAGCTTGGCCAATCATGCGCCCCTGCGATAATTGATCACCTAGAACTTAGATCTTAGGATAATTGATTAGGCGCGGAAGTGCAATTAATTATCTGATAAAACCTAGGGTGAGCAAAATAACTATTCGCAAGGGAATTTTGTTTAGTTGTATTGTGAACAAATCAAACCTGATTTAAAAGCTGATTTAGACTTTAGGATTCGCAAAGGAATTTGGAATTCCTACGATTTAGATTTAGATAGTTTTCGCAACGGAAATTGGTTAATTATATCTTAGTGATTTGAGTTCAAGAACCGTGCTAAATATGAATCATGTTAGTTAGTTTATCTGCATTCATTGATTTCCTGAGAAATACCCTGAACCTAGCTTTTTCCTAATCGAA
Source organism: Eutrema yunnanense (assembly GCA_002933935.1). Classification (NCBI taxonomy): domain Eukaryota; kingdom Viridiplantae; phylum Streptophyta; class Magnoliopsida; order Brassicales; family Brassicaceae; genus Eutrema; species Eutrema yunnanense. The sequence goes on along the minus strand of PKML01041456.1, from coordinate 424,277 downwards.
TTTACCACCGTTTTAATTTACGTCATGTTTTCAATACCATTAATCGCTTAGCTTAATTATCACCTATATAATCTATTGTGTGTTTCTGTGAGTCCTTGTGTTCGACCCCTACTATACTGCAACTACTGCTTAGTACTTTTAGGGTATTAATTTGAGGAAATCAAATTTTGGCGCCGTTGTCGGGGACTCAATTCGCCATTAGATTTTAGTCTGAGAATTTCGACTAAGCTCGTCGGTATCGATCGATACTATCTAGTATCGGTCGATACTCGCTGTTCTTTTTTTGTTGATATCGATCGACACCACTTGGTATCGGTCGATACTCATCACGTTTTTTGTTACTTACGTTCTTGACTCTTGTTTTCAGGTGTATGCCTAATCGTTAAACCAGAAAGAGCAAGAGCACTCAGCTAGTTGATCTGTCACTCGAGCAACTAGCACTTTTGGAACGCACAAACAGAAGAGCAAAGAAGCAGCAAAGATGAACAACAATCAAGTGGAGTTGGTTCAAGATGCAGCTGGTGCTTACAGAGACCAAGAGGGTCGGTTGTGCAATGAGAGAGGACAACGTCTGGATGGAGAGGGGAACATCATTCCACATGCTCCTGTTGTCGCTAGGAATGTCGCTGGGAATGTCGCTGGGAACGCGAACGCAGTGAATGCTGGGAATGCTGTGGTTAATCGTGGTAGAATGATTGGTGAGTGCAACAGACCTGACCAGTTTTACGCAAACCGATCTGCGATCCGTCCTCCTGCTTTTCCGAGGAATGACTTTGAGCTGAAACCTGCATACTACACTCTTGTGGGACAACACCCTTTTCATGGTCTTTCCAGCGAACATCCATGGATCATATTGAGAGGTTCGAGGATTTGGTCACTAGCATCAAGAGCAATGGAGTGTCCTACGACTATCTCTTCTGCAAGCTTTTCCCATACTCTCTTGGTGAGGAAGCAACTTACTGGCTGAAGCAGTTACCTCCTGGATCACTTACTACTTGGGAGGAGACTAAGACCGCTTTCCTGACCAACTTTTATGATGATGCAAGATACGAGGATCTGAGGAACAAAATCTCACAGTTTTCTCAGGGAGCTACTGAGGCGTTCAAGGCTGCTTGGACGAGATTCAAATCGTATCAGAGAGATTGTCCACATCATGGATACTCTGATGTTCAGCTGATGGGTTTCTTTTTCAGAGGACTTGATTGGAGGTATCAGATGACTTTGGATGCTTCGAGCAATGGAAACTTCAACACCAGGTATCCTGATGAAGCCTATGTACTGATTGAGAACTTGGCGTCTAGAAATAGCACCAAGAATGCTGATTTTGAGCGGAAGAAGCTAGCTGGTAACATTGATGGCTCACAGATTGCTGATTTTCAAGATAAGTTGGATACTATGCACAGTCTTCTGATGGGAAAGACACAAAAGGCTGTTCACTTTGCTGAAGATGTTGAGGTGTTCAAGGAGGATGAAGTAGAGGATGTCGACTACATTGGTGGTTCTTGTTTTCAGGGCCATAGGAATCAATTCAACAACCGAAACTTCAACAACAACTCTCAGCAAGGAGGTTCGAACCAGTTTGGTCAGAGATCACCTCAGAACAATGGGTATACAAGGAATTATGGAAACTTATCTTATCAACCATTACCTGCTAAGCTTCCAGATAGCAAGATCGAGTCTATGTTTGAACAACTTCTTCAAGGACAACAGAAGCTCACTGTGGATTTCAATGGGAAGATTGATGTCATGTATAATGATCTGAGTGGAAGGATCGACGCTAATAATATTCACCAGAAGAAGCTGGAACTTCAGATAGCTCAGACTTCAAAGGCTATGAAAAGGCAAGAAGGTTTTCTTCCAGGGAAAGTAGAGAACCCAATGGCTCATATCAATGCAATCACCTTGAGGAGTGGAAAAGAGGTCACTCCAGGAGTAAAAACTGCCCAAGCTACATAAATTTTCGTCGATCTTAACGATGAGGATACCGAAATCGCTCCGGTATCGATCGACACCAGCCAACATCGATCGACACCTATCAAGATACTTTCATGGGACAAATCAAAACCGCATGTATCGATCGATACCACTCCATTTATGGTTCAGGATGGCATCGTACTTGGGCACAATGTTTCTGAGGCTGGGATCGAAGTTGACAAAGCCAAAATTCAGGTTATGACAAGTCTCCAACCACCAAATTCTGTGAAGGTGATAATCCCATATTTTACATCTTTTAGCATGCATTTCATTTAGAGTTTTGTGTAATTTTCATGCATGATCATGGTCTTATCTTGCATTTAGGTCTCATTTAGAGTAATAGGTGTTTGCATTAGGTCTTAGTGAGTTTTGCATACATTTGGAGTGTTTCTAGATGTCTTGGAGACAATTGATGATGTTTGGAGTTATGGAGCATAAGAGTAATGTAAAGCCCATCCGAGACGCCGGAAAAATGTAGCTGGACGAAGGCCCTCTGTTATGAATCAGCCTCAACGGTCTTCATAGGAGTTGTAGAGGAGTGAGTCATCTGTCTACAAGAGTTGGATTCAGGCCATTTGGACATTTGGTTGAGGAGTTATCGCCAAGAGATTAGGATGTTCCTAGGCTTGATTCATGATGTTTAAGGCTAGATCTTCTTATATCCTTTCTTGTTTAATGTTCTCAAGGCTAAATCTAGCTTGAAAGAGTAGGTTTAGATCATAAGGCATTTCATGCACACCAAGTGTTTGATGAAATGCCTTGATGAATTAAACAAGAGATTTACATTCCTAGCCTATGATAATAGTTGTCTAGGGTGTATTTTTGGTTGATCTTGTTGATTTAAACTTAATTCTTGCTAATCAATGATCCACAAATGATGATTTGCTAATGGATTAGGTGATTAACATAGTGATTAATTGCTTGAAAAAGAATTAGTCAGGTTTAGGATCTTATGCCTAGGGATTAGCTTGTTTGAGTAAATGAACATCATGAATAGACCTTGGGACTTCTTATATCGATAACCATATCTCTAGATTCGCTTTTGCTTATAGATTTACAATGTTGCTTAGTGCTTTTGCTTAATTCTAAATTGGATACTTAACAACAAACCACTTGTTTAGCTTAACTTACAATTGTTCCTTGCATTCTTAGTGTTTAGGATAAATCCCTTTATGGATTGATAACCTTCATACTACATCGGTTAGAATGTATTGATACCTCCTAGATACCAAAATATCTTGTATCAGAAGGACATTCGAAGCTTCCTTGGTCATGCTGGATTTTACATAAGGTTTATCAAGGATTTCTCCAAGATAACACGCCCGCTGACTGGTTTATTTTGCAAGGATATCAAATTCGATTTCACACCTGACTGTCTTGCAGCCTTTGAGGAGATTAAGACGGCTTTGGTGAGTGCTCCTATTGTGCAACCTCTTGATTGGACTCTGCCTTTTGAGATCATGTGCGACGCTAGTGATTTTGCTGTTGGATCTGTTCTGGGTCAGAGAAAGGATAAGAAGCTGCACGTCATCTACTATGCCAGCAGGACATTGGATGATGCTCAGAGAAATTACAGTACCACAGAGAAGGAACTACTTGCAGTCGTTTTCTCCTTTGAGAAATTTCGATCCTACTTGATTGGGAGCAAAGTGATTGTTCATACTGATCATGCTGCTCTCAAGTATCTGATGCAGAACAAGGATCTCAAGCCTCGCCTTTGTTGTTGGGTTCTTTTGCTACAGGGTTTCGACATCGAGGTCAAGGACAAGAAAGGAATAGAGAACGGAGTCGCTGACCATCTCTCGAGGATTCGGATCGATGCAGACGTCCCTATTGATGATCAACTACCAGAGGAATCCATTTACTTAATTGAAACCGAGTTTCAGATGGGTTTCGCAGAAACTCAGCAATTTCCACGAATTGCAGGTCTCGGTATCGATCGACACTCCTATGGTGTCGGTCGATACTTGGCGATTTCCGAACCGGTTCTGACTGTTGAACACCTTGGCATTTCAGAGGAGTATCTCGTAGCTGCAGCCGATTCTGATCAACCAAGGTATGCTGATATCGCCAACTACCTCGTTGTAGATGCATAACCAAAGCACCTCAAGAACTATCACAAGAAGAAGTTCATGCGAGACATAAGGCGATACTTTTGGGATGACCCTTACCTGTACAAGCACTGCTCTGATGGTATCTATAGAAGGTGCATTGCTGAATCAGAGGTGCCTAATGTGTTGTTTCATTGCCATGGATCCGACTATGCTGGACACTTTGCCACTTTCAAGACAGTGTCCAAGGTTCTTCAAGCAGGCTTCTGGTGGCCTACTATGTTCAAGGATGCTCATGTTTTCATCTCGCAATGTGATGCCTGTCAGAGAAGAGGGAAGATCAGTAAGAGACATGAGATGCCACATAATTTCATCCTTGAGGTTGAGATTTTCGATTGTTGGGGCATTGATTTTATGGGTCCCTTTCCTTCATCGTATGGACACAAATACATCTTGGTTGCTGTAGATTATGTGTCAAAGTGGGTTGAAGCCATTGCTAGCAGAACCAATGATTCTAAGGTGGTTCTTAAGCTGTTTAAGACCATCATTTTCCCTTGATTTGGAGTACCTCGAATTGTGATAAGTGATGGCGGCTCTCACTTTATCAACAAAATTTTCGAGAGGTTGCTAAAGAAGTATGGTGTAAACCATCGTGTCGCTACTCCTTATCACCCTCAAACCAGTGGACAAGTTGAGGTTTCGAACATACAGATCAAAGAGATTCTGGAGAAGACAGTGAATGTTACTTGGAAGGATTGGTCTGTGAAGCTGGATGACGCACTTTGGGCTTACATGACTGCTTTCAAGACGCCACTTGGGACTACACCGTTTCACTTGCTGTATGGAAAAGCATGCCATCTTCCAGTGGAAATCGAGCATAAAGCAGCATGGGCTACAAAGATGATGAATTTTGACATCAAATCTGCTGCTGAGAAACGATGGATCAAGCTGAATGAGCTCGATGAGATTAGGCATCTTGCCTATGAGAACTCGAAGCTGTACAAGGAGAGGACTAAGGCATACCATGACAAGAAGATCATCTCCAGACACTTTGAACCAAATGATCAGGTACTTCAGTATAACTCTCGTTTGCAATTGTTTCCTGGTAAATTGCGTTCTCGTTGGTCAGTCCCTTTCATAGTTAAGGAAGTTCGACCACATGGTGCGATTGTCCTGGCAAATCCTTCAGGAGGAGAGTTCACTGTAAATGGACAAAGGGTGAAGCACTATTGGACGAAAGCCGAGATTCCAGAATGACACATAATGCCTCTGGATGATGCACCCACTGCCTGAACGACGGTACAATCAAGCTAATGACATTAAACGAGCGCTTGGTGGGAGGCAACCCACTGGTGAGTTTGTCTTTGAGTTTTTTTTTTTTTTTTTTTTCGTTTTTGCGTCTGTGTCAGGATAAACAAGGAGCAAACACGAAATCACATGAGTGTCGATCGATACCCCATTGGTATCGGTCGACACCATACGCGAGTGAACAATTAATCATATCGACTTAAGCCTGATATCGATCGATACCAGGCCGTGTGTCGGTCGATACTCGATGTTCGAGCACGGTAACTTCTTGATTTTTCACAGTCCATTTGGTTCTTTTGATTTTCTTTCACCAACTCTAGGCTAGATAACACTGGGGACATTGTTGTTTAAGTCTGGGGGAGGTAGTCGCTGGCATTGTTTATGTTTTTCTTAGAGTCAATCATTTTTAAGTCATTCGTTGTTTTATTGAGTCAAAACTTTGTCTGAGACTGTGATCTTTTTCTTAAATCCATTGATCTGACATTGCTTCTAAGTGACCATTGTTACAGAATCAGTTCTAGATCGACTAATGAAAAAATTCAAAGGCTGACCAGTCGACTAGAAGACACTCATGTTTCCAGCAAAGTTCTTTAAAGCCCGAGCCAAATTTTTGCACTTCATCAATGTGGTTAGTACCCATAGAGCTTGATTCATCATTCGTATCTGACAAAGGAACCCATGTGGTTGAAAGAATGGTATTTCTCTCCCTCTTACAAGTTAATAAATAAGATGCATTAAAAGATGAGATGATTTTCTTCTGAGTAGAGGGTTAGGAAAATTTTCAACGATCCCATTATTCTACTCCAGAGAAGATGATCACACAAAGGATTGGAAGCGAGGCTAGGATTTTCCTATGATGCCATTATTCACCTACGCCTTTGATACGTTGAGAGGGAAGAACCGGGGATTCGGTGGCTAACACCATCAATACTCGCGTCTCATACCTTGATGTGTATATGCAAAGCTGAAAACAAAAGAAAGAACATAATAAGAAATAAGTTTGGGGGAGAGAAATAATACCAGAAAGTGTGAAAAAAGGTGGTTCCTTGTCATGATATTGTATGGGAAAAAATCTAGAAGGTTCTTGGTATTAATCACAGCGATGAAACTGGCGAGGATGGCTTGATTGAACAATGCTGTGAAATAATGTGTGTAGTCTGGAAAGTTGCGAATGTCTACGGAGAAGTACATGGTGGTTAGATCAAAAACTGGTTAGGTGACATTTGAGTGCTTGGGAAAAGGGTCATTGCAACGTTTCAAGAACATGTGAGTCTCTACGTTTTCAAACCTCTTTCTCTGGTTTAGTATTCTATTTGCTTGAGGGCAAGCAAATGCTAAGTCTGGGGGAGTTGATATATCATGGTTTTCACCCCGTTTAAGCCATGATGTAAGTCCGTTTTATAGAGTTTTTCTACTATTTTGTAGTGTTTTAGAGTGTTTTACAGGCTTTATTTTGTATGCTTTATTTTACTTTTGTTTAAGAGAGACAAGTCTGAATCTCCCTTCGTCCGAGATCAGATCTCAAAACCTCTTGTTACTCTTTCTATTTTATTGATGATTTATTCAGTTATGTTGATTGTTTCATTCACCATGTCTGAGTAGATCCACTTTAGGTTTAAGGTTTTCTCATAAGGATTTCTTTGAATGCTAGGTTGATTATTTGTTTAGGATTCACCATCTGAATTAGTTCTTCACCATAGGTTGTTCTCAAAGCTAATTCTAGGTTGACGAATCTAGAACTTAGATCTTAGGATAATTGATTAGGCACGAGAGTGCGATTAATTACCTGATAGAACCTAGGTGAGTAAATTGATTATACGCAAAGAGATTTGGTTTAATTGATTTGTGAACATATCAAACCTGAACTTTAAAGCTGATTTAGACTTTAGGATTCACAAAGAGATTTGGAATTCCTAGGATTTAGATTTAGATAGTTTTTGCAACGAGAATTGGTTAGCTATATTTTAGTGATTTGAGTTCAAGAACAGTGCGTAATCTGAATCCTGTTAGTTAATTTAGCTGCATTCATTGATTTCCTGAGAAAAACCCTGGGCCTATATTTTCCTCCATTGATTTACAACACTTTTAATTGCGTACTTGTTATCGTTTACATCTTTTGATTTAGCGTATTTTGGATCTATATAATCTATTGCGTGTTTCTGTGAGTCCTTGTGTTCGACCCCTAGCTATATTACGACAACTGCTTTAGTATCTAAATAGGTTATTAATTTGAGCATATCAAATTTGGCACCGTTGCCGGGGACTCAATTCGCCATTAGATTTTAGCTAAGAAATTTGTCTAAATCGCCCGAGTATCGATCGATACCCTGCTGGTATCAGTCGATACCCGACGTATATTTCAGTTACTTACGTTCTTGGTTTTTGTTTTCAGGTGCATGCCTAATCGAGAAACCAGAAGGAACAAAAACGCTGAGCTAGTTGATCTGTCACTCGAGCAACTAGCACTTGTGGAACGCACAAACAGGAAAGCAAAGAAATCTCCTAAGATGAACAACAATCAGTTGGTTCGTGATGCAGCTGGTGCTTACAGAGACCAAGAGGGTCGGTTGTGCAATGAGCAAGGACAACGTCTGGATGGAGAGGGGATCGTCATGCCACCTGCTCCTGTTGTCGCTGGGAACACGAGGAATGATGTAGTTAATCGTGGAAGGACGATTGGTGAGTACAACATGCCTGACCAGTTTTTCGCCAATCGGTCAGCGATTCGTCCTCCTGCGTTTGAGAGGAATGACTTTGAGCTGAAGCCTGCTTACTTTGCTCTTGTGGGACAGCATCTCTTTCATGGTCTTCCTCACGAACATCCGATGGATCATGTGGAGAAGTTCGAGGACTTGGTCACTAGCATCAAGAGTAATGGAGTGTCCTACGACTATCTCTTCTGCAAGCTCTTCCCTTACTCTCTAGGTGGAGATGCGATCTACTGGCTGAGGCAGCTACCTCCTGGTTCGCTAACTACTTGGGAGGACACTAAGAGAGCCTTCCTGATCAACTTCTACGATGATGCACGATCTGAGGATCTGAGGAATAAAATCTCCCAATTTTCTCAAGGAGCTACTGAGGCGTTCAAGGCTGCTTGGACGAGATTCAGATCGTATCAGAGAGATTGTCCACATCACGGATACTCTGATGTGCAGCTGCTGGGTATCTTCTTTAGAGGAGTAGATTGGAGGTATCAGATGGCTCTGGACGCTTCGAGCAATGGTAATTTCAACACCAGGTACCCTGAGGATGCTTATGTGTTGATTGAAAACTTTGCATCTAGTAGTAGCACCAAGAGCGCAGACTTCGAGCGCAAGAAGCTGGCTGGTAACATGGATGGGTCGCAGATCACTGAAGTTAAAGCTCAGCTGGATTCTATGCACAGTCTTCTGCTGGGAAAGACAACAAAGGCCGTCCAATTTGCTGCTGAGAATGAAGTGGAAGATGTTAACTACATTGGTGGTTCTGGTTTTCAGGGTCAGCGAGTTGGATACAACGCCAATCGAAACTTCACCAACAATGCTTAGCAAGGAGGATACCAATCCCCACCACCCAAAGCTCCTGAGAGTAAGATTGAGGCTATGCTTGAACAGCTGGTTCAAGGGCAGGAGAAGATTACAGTAACTTTCAATGGGAAATTGGATGCCGTATACACCGAATTAAGGGGAAGGATCGAGGCTCTCAATACCAGTCACAAGATGCTGGAAACGCAAGTAGCTCAGACTGCAGCAAATGTCAAAGGGAAGATGGTTCAACCACACAATGAACACGTCAATGCAATCACCTCAAGTGCAGGGAATTTCGAAGAGGATTCAGAAATCGCCAAGGCATCGATCGATACTCCCTTGTATCGATCGATACCAGCTCAGATACATGCTCGAATGGATACAAGAACCCGTGTATCGATCGATACCCCATTGGTATCGGTCGATACTGAGGCGATTTCTGAGGAGACACCTGAGATGTTGACTGTGGTGCCTAAAGAAGTTGCGGAACGAGTCTATCTACCGTGGATACCTTACCCCAGAGCTGCTGGGAGAGCTAAGAAGGAGGTAGAGGACGCCAGATGCAAGGCTATGCTGGATAAGCTGATTGTGGAGCTTCCTCATGATGATGATAAATCTGTCAAAGATGATTCAAGAGCAAGCGTATCGATCGATACCCTAACTGGTATCGATCGATACCCCTCGTTGAACGAGCCCGAAATTGTGAAAACACCTGAGCTGATTGAAGAAAGAGTTCGCAAACCCAAGAAGGTGAATCATGTTCCTAAACACCTCAGAGATCCCATTTCTCCAAAGCAGCTGTGTGGCTTTGAGAAGATGGTACGAAGGATTTCCCCTGAATCGTCTTTCGAAGAAGCTCTGGAACACCGTCCTCTGCTAAGTCACTTCAAAGATTGCAGAGAAAGTCTGAAAGAGATCGAAGTGCTCTTTATCGAGGCAAGACGCAAGTCACTACCGCTGCGGCAGTTGACACAGAGGGAAGACCCAGGGAAATTCGCAGTTCCATGCTCCATCTCAGGAGTTGAATTCGATGCGTCTCTCGTTGACTCAGGGTCTAGCGTCAATGTGATATCAAGGGGAATTGGTGAACGATTGAAAGCTGATATAAGACCCCCTACGATGCTTCTCACGTTTGCGAACTCCTCCACCTCACCTCCATACGGTACTATTAATGCTTTGCCTGTTAAAGTATGAGATTGTCTGGTGCCCACTAATTTTCAGGTTGTGGAGATGAGCGAAGGATCTGAAGTGTCTTTGCTCCTGGGAAAACCGTTTATGGCTACTGCTGGCGCGATAATAGACACGCCTAATAAGAGAATATATTTCTCTTACATTGACGGAGGGGTATATTATGATGTAATTCCCCCTAGGAGTGCTCCCACACGTGTCTCTAGCATCGATGTTGTCACAAGAGAGTTGCTAGCAATTGATATTTTGGAAGAACCTCCTGATGAGCCTACTGTCACAGACGTTCCAGTTGAACCGCCCAGCGTCCCCAAGGAAGTTGTCAAGAAGGCTAAGGCAACAAAGAAGAAGGCCAAGAGCAGGAAAGTCGAGAATCCCCATGTCACTTTAATCCCTCAGAAGAGTGATGGGAATTCGATTGAGTATAAGGTCAAGTGCAAAGGAGCTTCGAAGCCATTCTCTTTGGCTAGAATTCTTCTTACTTCGGAGCTGAAAGAGAAGGGAAAAGAGTTTGTGGAAGGCATGTTGAGCAAAACTCTGAAGCTAACAATGTCAAGTTGTGGAGCCTGTTTTGGTGCAAGCTCTCACTCTTATCCAGCCTGAAGGGCGTTACAGTAACGAGCGCTTAGTGGGAGGCAACCCACTGGTGAGCTATATATATAAGTATTTTCTTTTTATTTTTCGTTTTGTGTCATGATAAACAAGGAGCAAACTCGAAATCGCCCAAGTGTCGATTTAAGTCTGATACCCTACGCGATTGAGAAAGGTTCATGTCGATTTAAGTCTGGTATCGATCGATACCAGGCTGTGTGTCGATCGATACTAGATGTTCCAGCAAGGTAACTTCTTGTTTTTCCCAATTTTATTTTATTCTGTTCTTTTGTTTTCTTTCACTAACTCTAGGCTAAATAACACTGGGGACAGTGTTGTTCAAGTCTGGGGGAGGTGTCTGCTGACATTGTTTTTGTTTTTCTTAGAGTCATAAAATAAAAAAAATTGTCGTTTTATTGAGTCAAAACTTGTTGGAGATAATGATCTTGTGCTTGAATTGTTGTTTTGATTTTGTTTTTGAGTGACCAGTATTACAGTATCAGCTCTAGATCGACTAATGAAAAATCAAAGGACTGACCAGTTGACTAGAAAACATCCATGTCTCCAACAGAGTTCTTCTGAAACCTGAGCCAAATTTCTGCACTTCATCAATGTGGTTAGTGTTTTTAGAGCTTGATTCATCATTCATATCTGATAAAGGAACCCATGTGTTTAGAGTAATAGTATCTCTCTCCCCTGTTATAAGTTGATAAATAAGAGCATAAAATATTGAAATGATTTTCTTCTGAGTAGAGGGTTAGGAAAATTTCCAGCGATCCCATTATTCTACTTAAGAGGGAATGATCACACAAAGGATTGGAAGCGAGGCTAGGATTTTCCTATGATGCCATTATTTGCCTACATCCTTTGATACATTGAGAGGGAAGAACCGGGGATTCGGTGGCTAACACCATCAATACTCGCGTCTTATACCTTGATGTGTATATGCAAAGCTGAAAATAAAAGAAAGAACATAATAAGAAATAAGTCTGGGGGAGAGAAATTGATACAAACAATGTGAAAAAGGGTGGTTCCTTGTCATGATATTGTCTGGTAAAGAATCTAGAAGGTTCTTGAACATTGGCTGCAGCGATGAAACTGGCAATGAGGGCTTTACTTGAACAAAGTTATGGGATAATGTGTGGAGTCTGGGAAAGCTGCGAATGTCTACAGAGAAGTACATGGTGGTTAGATCAAAAGCTGATTCGGTGACATTTGGGTACTTGGAAAGAGGGTCATTTCGATGGTTCATGGACATGTGAGTCTCCGCGTTTTCAAACCTCTTTCTCTGGTTTAGTCTTCTATTTGCTTGAGGGCAAGCAAATGCTAAGTCTGGGGGAGTTGATATATAATGGTTTTTACCCTGTTTAGGCCATGATATAAGTCCTTTTTATAGAGTCTTTCTAGTGTTTTGTAGTCTTTTAGAGTCTTTTACAGGTTATAACACGTTTGGAGCATAATTAGAGGTATTGGAGCTTTCTGGAACATTCTGGAACGAAGCAGAGATCCGTGTAGCTGAGACGTCGAAATCACATGAGTATCGATCGATACCCCCTGGTATCGATCGATACCCGTCGAGGAAACAGAAGGATCGCGACTTATTGAAGAATTGCAGAATTGGCCCAGAAGACTTTGATATTTATAAGAATGCATGTGCATTGAGTGTCTAGGCATCATTAGTCAATTATCTTGATGGTTGGATAATGATGATTTAGGTTGATCCTTGTTATATCTTTCACATAGGTTGCTCTTAGTGCTAGATTAGGATTGGAAAATCGAATCTAGAACTTAGGCATTTCACACCCGGAAGGTGTTTGATGAAATGCTTGAACCAAACCTATTGTGAGCCTTTCACATCCTAGCGAACGGGAGTTGATGTTTAGGGTGATTAGTGAACTAAATGGATTTACAATTAATGCTCATTGATTATCTAATCGCAAACGAAAGTTGTTGATGATTAGGTGATTAGTGAAGGGATTGGTACCATGGAAGTGGATTAGTCTTATGCTTGTGTTCCATGTTCTAGGATAGTGTTTAGTGCTTTCAAATGAATCATTGTTTGATTGTTAATCATTTTATTGATAGTTTAGTGATTAAACTTTAATCCATGATCCAACGCTTTTATCTTGTTTTACTTTCTTGCACTTTTTATATTAGATATAATACAAAAACCCAAAAAGATTTGCTCTAGATTAAGAAGTTTCTTGCACTCTTACTGCTTCAATCTTAACCCCATATGGATTGACATCTCATGTGCTATAATGACATTAGTACATTTGAATAATTGATATCGAAAATATCTCGTATCAGAGAGAAATGAAGACATTCACGTCTACTTCGGAAGAGCCAGAAGCTCCACCACCTCCTATACAATTCACACGCTTCGAGCAGAGAAGTACATGTGGTACCCAAATCGAATCAGCGCCATGAAGTTGGAAGAGATGTACATGAGGTTCGCGATCTTCCCGTGGAATCACGTTTGCTAGAGCATGAATGTATCATATGATAGGTCATTTCTTTTGTGAAAGCAAATAATTTGTTTCAGAGATACAAGACCTCTTCAACCATGCTAGAACCGGAAGGCCAGTTCGATCTTTACACAAGATTAAAGAGCAAGATCATTTCCTCATCACTTGTAGCATTAGAGGAGTTAAATTGCGAAATGTTCTATGTGATTCGGGTTCATGTCTCAGCATCATCTCCAAAGCAATCGCGCACCGAGTTGGTATCAAGCACGTCTACCCAACGAACATCAAAATTGGATTTGTTGACCAATCTTATGCAACTCCGAAAGGAATTGTATATGACATGCATGTCAAGTTACGAGACTGCATTGCCCTGGTTGATCTTTTAATCGTCAAGACGCCAAAAGATGATAATTAAGAAATCATTTTAGGATGGTCATTCTTAGCTACTGTTGGTGCCATCATGGATTGGCCCAATTGTCGTGCCTCGTTCGCCAACATAGACAAAGACATGTTATATCTAGCAAGAGGTGCTCGTTTCGAATGTGAAGAAGAGAATGATGAGTCTTCTACAGAAGATGACAACAAGAGGAGATCGAAAAAGACTTGTCTTTGGATATGATCTTTTTTCAACTAAGCTCATCTCCCCATCCAAGTCAAGCTAACGACATTAACCAAAAGCGCTTGATGGGAGGCAACCCATTTGGTACGTGTTGCAATTTTTGTTTTCTTTCTTTTTCAATTAACGTTTTGCTTTTCTAAGTTTCAGTCTTTCACAAAAATCAAAAATCCAAAAAACCAAAAAATCAAAAAACAAAAACCCAAAAATATGAATAAGTGGTCGAAGGATTTGGCCGGGAGAGAAACTTCTCTCGACCCGTGGCCAAATGCCTTCCTACCGCGGGAGATTTCTCGTTCGCGATCGATGCCCTCTTGACTGCATTCCCGACCCATCCTGGCGCGGCAGAACCCCTCCCCACCGCGACCACGACTCCTCCACCCGCGGCCAAACCCCTTTCCACCACGGGATATTCTCCAGACCCACGGTAGAATGCCCTCCCACCGTGACCCTGACCCCTTCTGGCGTGGTGATACCACCTCGCAAATCACCTCGTTTCACCACCATATCACCGCCCCGAAGCCAACTCCACCTCGTCAATGGACATCCTACTTAAACAGATTCCATCCTAAAGGCGTACACCTTAGCCAAACAACGCGAACGTCAAGTTCTAATCCGGCAATAACACACTCCTATCGCCACTACCACCTCCCAATCCAACCATCTCTAGGCAAGTTTTCTTTCCATAATCATTTCCATCATGTCCCGATTTGTTTCACACTAGGGATAGTGTGATTTAAGTATAGGGAAGGATTTCATCCCTTATACTAACCACTTTTTCTTTCATGAGTCTTTTCATTTTTGTGTTTTTTGTTTCAAGTGAAATGCAGTTTTGGGAATGATGACAGAAATCTATGATGAAACTCGACCAGTGTTCTTCTACGTTATTCCTAGTAACAACTCTTTCGTGATTTAGTTCTAGACTAAGCGGTAGCTAGAGTAACTGTGACGCAAAGATCCCCAGAGGAATTTGAACTATAGAGATGCTAGAAGATGGAATATACTAACTCTATTTAACTTGGACGTAATCTGACTTAATTTTCTCATCAAAGGTGTTAGATCAGGGAAACGCATCATACATTCATGACTTCTTATCCTTTTTACCACTCTCTGCTGATCCTGAATGGCCAGCTCATTTTTAGTTGGTTCCCCACCTTACCTTACCTCTTTTGAACCTCATGCATTCTCTCTTGTTGTCTTATGTGCAGATATGTGCAAAAACGCCGGATAGGGAGGAACGACACAATTTTCAGTCACTGGAAACGGAAGACCATATGAAGTTGGTAGAGGTTATATCAACAACAAGAAGAGCTCAACTTTGGCTTAGAAATCTCATATAAATGGTAAAATTTTGTGCCCCCTAAGAGTCTTTCAAATCCCAAAAGGCGTTGCCCCTTTCGAAAAAACGTGAAAATCGAAAGGAAAAGAAAAAAGTGCCTAAAGGAGTCTTATATGGCCAAAAGTTTTGGTACGGTAAGCCATGGTTTGTTTATAAGAAGTTTACACGCCATTCGTTTCAAAGCCTACAGAAAATTCTAGGTCTGGGGGCATGGCATAAAATTTTTATTACCGAAGAAGAGGAATGTGCAGCAATCTTTTTGCAAGGAGAAGTGACTAAAAACTGTGGTTATCAACATGTCTTTCTTCTCTTGATGTTTTGCATAATATCTAACATCCTCGGCGGAAACGGTAACTCTAAACACTTAAACCTCACCACTTAAATAGCCTTTAATACCTAGCGTCATCTACTCTGAATGACAAGCTTAATGAGAAATTCACGCAATACCTTAATGAATGTAAAGTGCTAGTTGACCGGAATTTAGATCTAGATGGTTTAGATTTTGCATGACGGAAACTGTGCACTAGTGTCATGGGTACTTTGGTGAGAATTTTCTAGATTGAGTTCCGATTGTTGTAGTTCGATGGTTATGTTTTGAAAGGACGGTCTTTGAGATTTTGAGTTCCCACGATTTTTCAATCATCTTTCCAAGTCTTGATTTATGTTTTGTTTGAGAACAAACAAAGTCTAAGTCTGGGGGAGTTGATATAATTGTGTTTTACCCATTTTACCTTTCGTTCTTGAGCACCTTAATAAGTGTTCTATTTGGGTTTCAAGCATTTTATAAAGATTTTTGTATATTTGTAGTGTCAAGACTCTTTTCAGGTTATCAAGGTAAAAACAATGCAAATTGGAGCAAAAAGCCATTTTTGAACAATTTCGGACTTTCAGAAGTTCGACCTTTGATGAAAAGCTTCTCAACGTCTAATCAAGCCTAAATTTGGACACATATATAGGAATCAACCACCTTTAATTTCAAACTGGCGTGAGGACAATCCAACGGTTCAATATCAAGAACCATCAAATGTATTGAAGCCCCAAAAATATTAATCAAGACAATCGAGGCTAGGCATTAAAGGCTTTTTGAGAGGTGAGGTTAAAAGTGTTTCGGGTTACCGTATTTCCGCCGGAGTATACTAGATATTATGCAAAACATCAATAGAGGGTGGAGCTGTTGATATCCTGAGTTTCCTGTCACTTCCTACCCGCATACGTGTAGTTGCGAATTCTTTCTTCTCTGGTACTTTTTTTTCTTTGACAAAACATTTTTGCCATTCCCCCGGACTTAGACTTTTCTCCGGAAAATGATTCGAATGGCTTCTCACTCCTTATAAACGAAACATGGTTGCCTTGTTATAAAAATATCGACTACCCTAAGACTCTTAGGCTTTTGTTTCCTTTCCTTTCAATGTTTTTATTTTTATTTCTTAAAGGGGAAACGTTTTTAAACGGGAGTCTTAGGAGGGACAAAAATTACAAGTGATAAAAGATTTCCAAGGCAACTTTTAAGCTTGATTTGTTGATACCTCCATAACTGAATCAATCTAGTCTTCCGTCTTCTCGAGTGACTGTAAATTGTATCGTTTCAGAGAGATTGTCCGCACCATGGGTTCAATCAGGTTCAGTTGCTGGGTATTTTCTACAGAGGAGTTGATTGGAGGTACCATATGGGTATGGATGCTGCGAGTAATGGGAACTTCAACACCATGTATCCAGATGATGCGGTTGTGTTGATTGAGAACTTGGTGTCTAGTAATAGCACCAAGAATGCTGATTTCGAGCGGAAGAAGCAAGCTGGAGGAGTTGAGGGATCGCAGATTGCTGAGGTTCAGGCCAAGCTGGATTTCTTGATTGGGAAGTCGAAGAAAGCTGTACACTTTGCTGATGGAGTCGATAATATCGGTGGAGATGAAGTGGAGGATGTTGACTACGTTGGTGGTTCTGGATTTCAGGGTAAACAATTTGGGTACAACAACACTCGCAATTACGGGAACTCTTCGTACCAGCCCATCTCTCCAAAGTCCACAGAGAATAAGATGGAATTCATGATGGAACAGATTCTTCGGGGACAAGAGAAGTTGCAAGGTGACTTAAATGGGAAGTTTGACTCTCTGTACATTGAGCTGAATGGGAAAATTGAAGCTATCAATCAGACCCAGTGGAAGCTGGAAACTCAGGTCGCTCAGACAGCAGCAGCGGTGAAAAGGCAGGAAGGTTTTCTTCCAAGGAAAACTGAGAATCCAATAACACACGTCAATGCAATCACCTTAGGAGTTGCTAAAGAAGCCACTGTAGTGGTAGAAAAAGGATTTGATGCAGGAATTTTCGACGATCCTGTAGAAGATGAGGACTGGGATTCTGAAATCGCACGTGTATCGATCGATACCAACCTGTATCGATCGATACCAGTCCAAACACCTGCACGAGTGGATCCAAAATCACATGTATCGATCGATACTACTCCAGTATCGGTCGATGCTGAGACGCAGGTCGAGAAGGAGTCCGAGATTGTCAAGGAGAGGGTGTATATACCCAAGATACCTTATCATATGCCTCATATTATGACAATGAAGGAATGGGAGGACGCTAGATGCAAAGCTTTGTTGGATAAATCGGTTGTGGAGCCTCCTTTTGATGATGATATATCTGCCAGGGACGATTCAAGAGCGAGAGTATCGATCGATACCCTACCTGGTGTCGGTCGATACCCCTCGCAAATCGAGCCAAAAACTATGAAAACGCCTGAGTTGATTGAAGAAAGAGTTCGCAAGCCCAAGAAGCCGAATTATATTCCTCAACATCTCAGAGACCCCATCACTCCAAAGCAGCTGCTTGGCTTTGAGAAGAGAGTACGAAGGATACCCCACTCGTTCACTTTTGAAGAAGCTCTAGAGGGCTGGCCTCTGTTAAGTCACTTCAAAGATTGCAGATAAACTGAGGAAGAAATTAAGGCACTCTTTATCGAGGCAAGACGCAAGTCACTACCGCTGCGGCAGTTGACACAGAGGGAAGACCCAGGGAAATTCGCGGTACCATGCTCTATCTCTGGAGTCGAGTTTAAAGAGTCTCTCGTTGACTCAGGGGCTAGTGTCAATGTCATGTCAAGGGCAACTGCAGAGCGGTTGAGAGCTGATATTCGATCTCCCACGACATCTATCACATTCGCGAACTCTTCAACCTCAATTCCATATGGTACAATCCCTGATTTGATGATCAAAGTAGGATATTGTCTGGTGCCCACTAATTTTCAGGTTGCGAAGGATCTGAAGTGTCTTTGCTCCTGGGACGGCCGTTTATGGCTACTGCTGGCGCGATCATAGACACACCTAATAAGAGAATCTCTTTCTCTTACATTGACGGAGATGTCTACTATGATGCCATACCTACAAGAGGAACTCCCACACGTGTCTCTTGCATTGAAGTTGTCATAGGAGAGACATTAGTAGTTAATCTTTTGGAAGAGCCTCCTGACGAGCCAACTATCATAGACGATTCGGTTGAACCGCCCAGCATCCCCAAGGAAGTTGTCAAGAAGGCTAAGGCAACAAAGAAGAAGGTGAAGAGCAAAAGAGTCGAGAATCCCCATGTCACTTTAATCCCTCAGAACTATGATGGAAACTCGATTGAGTACAAGGTGAAGTGCAAAGGAGCCTCGAAACCATTCTTTAAGTCTAGAGTTCTTACTTCTGAGCTGAAAGAGAAAGGAAAAGAGTTTGTGGAAAGTATGTTGAGCAAAACTCTGAAGATAGCAATGTTAAGTTGTGGAGCATGTTTTGGTGCGTTACAGTCCAGCTAATGACGTTAAACAAGCGCTTGGTGGGAGGCAACCCACTGGTGAGTCTGCTTTTGATTCTTTTTATTTTTCGTCTTGTGTTTGTGTCAGGACAAACAAGGAGCAAAACTCGAAATCGCCTCAGTATCGATCGATACCCCATTGGTATCGGTCGACACCAATCGCGAATGAGGTGTTCATCATGTCGACTTACGCCTGGTATCGATCGATACCAAGTCGTGTGTCGGTCGACACCAGACGTTCCAGCACGGTAACTTCTTGTATTTCTTAATTCTATTCTGTTCTTTTGTTTTCTTTTACCTACTCTAGGCTAGATAACACTGGGGACAATGTTGTTAAAGTCTGGGGGAGGTGTCTGCTGACATTGTGTTTGTTTTTCTTAGAGTCAGTTGTTTTATCGAGTCAAAAATGTTTTATTGAGTCAAAACTTGTTGGAGATGATGATCATGTGCTTGAATTGTTGTTTTGATTTTGTTTTTGAGTGACCAGTGTTACAGGATCAGCTCTAGATCGACTTATGAAAAATCCAAGGACTGACCAGTTGACTAGAAAACATCCATGTCTCCAACAGAGTTCTTCTAAAGCCTGAGCCAAATTTTTGCACTTCATCGATGTGGTTAGTGTTTACAGAGCTTGATTCATCATTCATATCTGACAAAGGAACCCATATGT
The DNA here is from genome assembly GCA_002933935.1 of Eutrema yunnanense. Taxonomy (NCBI): domain Eukaryota; kingdom Viridiplantae; phylum Streptophyta; class Magnoliopsida; order Brassicales; family Brassicaceae; genus Eutrema; species Eutrema yunnanense. The sequence continues at coordinate 404,774 of PKML01041456.1, read as the reverse complement.
TTAAAGTAATGATATCTCTCTCCCATGTTATAAGTTGATAAATAAGAGCATAAAATATTGAAATGATTTTCTTCTGAGTAGAGGGCTAGGAAAATTTCCAGCGATCCCATTATTCTACTTAAGAGGGAATGATCACACAAAGGTTGAAAGCGAGGTTAGGAAAATTTCCCGTGATACCACTATTCGCCTAAACCTTTGATACATAGAGAGAGAGGAACCGGGAATTCGGTGGCAAACACCATCAATACTCCCGTTTCGGTCCTTGATGTGTATATGCAGATCTAAAAAAAAAAAGAGAACATAATAAGAAATAAGTCTGGGGAAGAGAAAGTGATACAAAAAGTGTGAAATAGGATGGTTCCTTGTCATGATATTGTATGGTAAAGAATCTAGAAGGTTCTTGAACATTGGCTGCAGCGATGAAACTGGCGATGAGGGCTTTATATGAACAATGCTGCGAGATAATGTGTGGAGTCTGGAAAAGCTGCGAATGTCTATGGAGAAGTACATGGTGGTTAGATCGAAAACTGATTAGGTGACATTTGGGTGCTTGGGAAAAGGATCTTTGCGATGGTTCCTGAATAGGTGAGTCTCTGTGTTTTCAAACCTCTTTCTCTGGTTTAGTCTTCTATTTGCTTGAGGGCAAGCAACGACTAAGTCTGGGGGAGTTGATATATCATGGTTTTTACCCCTTTTAGGCCATGATATAAGTCTGTTTTATAGAGTCTTTCTAGTATTTTGGAGTCTTTTAGAGTCTTTTACAGGTTTTAGCACGTTTGGAGCATTATTGGAGATATTTTAGCTTTCTGGATCATTCTGGAGCAAAGCAGAAGTTCGTGTTACTGAGTACCCGATTTGAAGCACCAGTATCGATCGATACCCCCTGGTGTCGATCGATACCCATCGCAGCAGACACGACCCGCGACTTTTCCAAGAGTTGAAGAATTGCAGATTTGCCCCAGAAGACTTTAATATTTACAAGAAGACCCCAGAACGTGTTTAGACTATATAATTAGGTTTTTCAGCCACTTTGTTGGCTATGCTTTATTCTATGCTTTTATTTTCTAAGCTTTATTCTACTTTTGGTTTTTGGGAGAGACAACTCTGAACTCCTGTTTTTATAGATTTCTTTGATGATCTATTCAATCATGTTGCTTTCAATCTCCATGTCTGAGTAGATCCACTTTAGGTTCAGGGTTCTCATAAGGGTTTTCTCTGAATGCTAGGTTGATTAGTTTATTAGGATTCACCATCTGAATTAGTTCTTCGCCTTAGGTTATGTTCAAAGCTAATTCTAGGTTGACGAATCTGGAACATAGATCTTAGGATAATTGGTTAGGCACGACAGTGAAATTAATTACATGATAGAACCTTAGGTGAGCAAATTGATTATTCGCAAAGAGATTTGGTTTAATTGATTTGTGAACATATCCAACCTGAAATTAAAGCTGATTTATTCCTAGGAATTTGCAAAGAGATTTGGGATTCTGAAGTTTAGATTTAGATAATTCTCGCAACGACAGTTGGTTAATTATACTTTAGTGATTTGAGTTCAAGATATGCGCTAAATCTGAATCATGTTAGCTAGTTTGTCTGCATTCATTGATTTCCTGAGAAATACCCTGGGCCATTATTTTCCTCCATCGAATTTACAACTCGTTTACTGCTTATTGTTTTTGTTTCATCTTATTTGCTTAGCTTGATTCGATACTATACAATCTATTGTGTGATTTCTGTGAGTCCTTGTGTTCGACCCCTACATTTACTACAACAACTGCTTAGTACTTTTAGGGTATTAATTTGAGCATATCAGTTTTGTATCACTAGAATCTAAATTAGACGGTGGAATAGACAAGGTTGTAATCAATTAAACTAAACACCGGGTTTAAGGGTATTCGCCGGGTTTCGTGGCTAAAAACGATGTAAAAATAAATGATAAAGGTACCAAACTATGAAAATTCTTGAACTCGAATCACGAATGTATGATTAGGTCACTACCGTGATCCTAACCAACTGTTACCGACCAACTCGACCAGTAGCTTTCGTCTCTGGTCGCGAAGGAGGTAACGCATTATTTCGTTTAGGACTCGTCATCGCTCACAATACTCTAAAAGTAGCTTCCGTCTCTTATAGCGAAATTGCTCGTTTCATTCTAGTTCAAGCAATTAGAAAACACTTCCGCGAATCTAATTCAACTTAGGATCAGACTCTAAGTGGAACAAAGAATCATGCATTAACGAATAAGAATAAACGAAGAACTCATAGAAGATTAGAAACCCTAAATCAAACACATCATCGAATTAAACCATGAAATACCCATTGAAAAATCCCTTTAAACCCAACTCGGGAACTACTCAATCATACTGTAGCAAAACATCATAGAAGTAATAAAGTATTGCAGAATTAAAGAGATAAGAAGTGAAGAACGAAGAACACAGGTGAAGACGGAGATCGAATGATGATCCCTTTTGCGCCTCCTCTCTCTCCTTCGGTGTCGCCTCCTTTTCTCCCTTTTCTTCTTTATAAAAACGAGCTTATCTTTTGAGTGACCTAAAATGGGCTTATATAGCTTCTTTATTCATCGGGAAACACTTAGGATTTTATTAATAAGTGACGAGATTAGCTCGGGCCATAAAACGGATCTTGGGATCGAAACAAAAGCTGACCGCGGGCGCGTGGTTCTGACCCACGGCAAAATGGTGTTTGGCCTCTAGTGGAGCTCCTCTGGCCGAGGCAAAATGGTGCTTGGCCGCTGGTCCAGCAAATTCCCCTCTAAGACAGCTTCATCCGCCTTCAGTGCTTCAAGTATATTAAGTGATCCAAACATTGGAATGTCTCTAAACCAATTGCATTGGAAAGCTGGTTGTGTAATCTTTGTTGTGTCCAAATTTGGTGATGATCAGATGGTGAGAAGGTCATTTTTGATTGCAAGACTTCTAACGGTCCGAGTTTATCCAAAAACGTATTTTTGTTCCGAAATGCACCATTTTATCTTAAGTTTCCTGAAACGTCTTTCAAAACTCTAAAACATGGAAATTAGTTGAAAACTATTGAAAACGGAATTAAAACACCTGCAAAAGAATATGAAAGTGATCCATAAAAATGGTCAAAAACCGGTGTTATCAACTCTCCAGACTTAGATCTTTGTTTGTCCTCAACCAAAACAGAAATCTAAACTCAGAAAGAGGTTTTCGAAAATATAGGAACTAACAAAATTTTCAGTGACCGTCCTTCTAAATCATAACCAACGTAATGCATCAACCGGACTTAGTCTAGAAAATTCTCACCAAAGTACTACATCGCTAATCCATAGTACCCGTCATGCGAAAGTCTGACCAGATAGATCCTAACTTTCAGTCAACTAGCTCTTAACATTCATTAAAGATTGCGTGATTCTTACCAAAAATATTAGACAAGACAATAGATGCTAGGCATTTACGGGCAATTTAGAGGTGAGGCTAAAGGTGTTTCGGGTTACCATATTTTCTTCGGAGGATGCTAGATATTATGAAAAACAGCAAGAGAGGATGGAGCTATTGGTACCCACAGTTTTCAGTCACTCCTTAACTCGCATAAGTGTTGCTGCAAAACTCCTCCTTCGTCGGGACTCTTCTACCTTCGACAGAACTTTTATGTTGTTCCCTCGGACTTAGCTTTTTCTTTGGGTAATGATTCGAACGGCTTCTTACTCCTCACATATTGAAACATAGTTGCCTTGGTAAAAATATAGACTACTCTAAGACTCTTAGGCTTTTATTTCCTTTTCTTTCGGTTTTTTTTTTTTTTGGAAAAGTGGAAACGCCTTTAAACATGAGCCTTAGAGAGTACGAAAATTACCAGTTACAAACGATTTCCAAGGCAACTTTTTAGATTGATTTGTCGATACCTCCACAACCGAATCCGTGTAGTCTTTCATCTTTTCGAGTGACTGAAAAATTGTGTCGTTCCTCCCTCTCCGGCGTTTTTGCACATATCTGCATGAGGTTTGCATGAGGTTTGAACAAAGGTTAAGTTTCGGGTGGGATACCGGCTAAAGATGAACCGGCCATCTAGGACAACAAAGAGTGGTAAAAATGAAAAAGATGTCCTAGATGTATGACTCGTTGTCTCGCCTAAAACAATTGATAAGAAAATAAAATATAGATTAATTCCAAATAAAATGAGCTAGTATACCCTGTCAGAAAGAATTTATATGGCTCAAAATCCTCTAGGGATGTCACATTGTAAGTACTCTAGCTACCGCCTAGTCTAGTAGCAAGCCACAAAAGAGCTGGCACGAGGAGATAGCGTAGAAGCACGTAGGTAAGAAAAATAGATAAGAAAATTCGAATAAAATTTTAAAAAATTTTTTCCAAAGGACAATCTCAAAACGAACAGAATTGCGTTAGTAAGGGATGAACATTCTCCCCCAGATTTAAATTACATTGTCCTCAGTGTGAAATAAATTGAGTAAGGACGAATATATAGATGGATGTAATAATTGAAAAAGTTTATGGAAAAATAAAACTTACCTGGATGCGGTCGGGGAATAGATTTTTGAATGGAATGGTGGTAATTTAGGGATGGTAGATGATGATATGGTGATGGGAATGGATGTGGGGGTATTTGGGAATGGTTTGGAATCGATCGGTGATTGAACGGAATCGACTGTGATCGTCAAGTGGGCTGGCCGCGGGTCGGTTGATCGCGACCGCAGCCAAGGGCTAGCTCGCTGTGCGACTGGCTTGTATAGACACGGTCGAGTCATTCCTTGAGGTTCGAGCTGGACCGAGCAGTTTTGAACCGTGTCTCCATCTTTTTGTCTTTTCTGTTTTTTTTTTTTTTTTTTTTGGGTAGAAAACTGAAAACTAAGAAAAGAAAAACTAGAAAGAAAAATGTACCTAAAATGGGTTGTTTCCCATTGAGCATTTTTGTTTAAAGTCGTTTAGCTCGACGTTGTTGCTGGTCAAGCTGGTGGTGGATCGATCAAGGCCATTATTTCCCTCTCGTTTTCTTCTTCGTCCGCGAGATATGGCTTCACACGCTGTCCGTTCACTGTGAATTCTCCTCTTTTACTCCAGAGGACAATGGCTCTGTATGGTTTGACTTCCTTTATTATGAAGGGTCCGGACCACCTTGATCGTAATTTTCCGGAAAAGAGTTTGAGACGGGAATTGAAAAGAAGAACCTTGTCGTTCGTGGCGAAAGATCGGTTTATGATTTTCTTCTCGTGATACGCCTTTGTCTTTTCTTTGTATATCTTCGAGTTTTAATAGGCGTTGTGCCTGATTTCATTTAGTTCGTGTAGTTGGAGTAGTCTCCTTTCCCCAGCTGTTTTCATGTTCAGATTCATCTCTTTGTATTCGAGTTCCACAGGCAGTTGACACACTTTTCCACATACGAGGATTAATGGCGTCGTTCCTAAAGGTGTCTTGAATGCCGTTTGGTATGCCCAAAGTGCGTCGTCGAGTTTCGTAGACCAATCCTTTTGATTTGCTCTAGTTGTCTTTTGCAAAATCGACTTGATTTCCCTGTTGGAGATCTCCACTTGGCCACTTGTTTGAGGGTGGTATGGAGAGGCAACTTTGTGCGTAACTCCATTTTTCTTTAACAGGTTTTCAAAGACCTTGTTAATGAAATGAGACCCTCCATTGCTTATTACGATTCTAGGAACTCCGAAACGCGGAAAAATGATCCATTTGAACATCTTAATGAAATTCTCATATTTTACTTGTTTTAGCATGCATTCTACTTAGCATTTTGAGTCATTTGCATGCATAATCATAACTTTGTTTAGCATTTTGGTATCATTTAGAGTTTAGGACGTTTGCATTTGGTCCTAGTGGGTTTTTGCATTCATTTGGAGTGTTTCTAGGTGTTTTGGAGACATTTGGAATTATTGGAGTGATTGAGCTTAAGAGAAGGAAGAGTTCACCGAAGTGTCTCAAATATGTGGCTGGACGAAGGCCTTCCGATCAGATTCAGCTTCAACAGTCTTCATAGAAGTTATAGAGGAGATAGGAGTTAGCTGTCTACTGGAGTTAGATTCAGGTCATTCAGGTATGTGGTTCGTGAGATATGGTCGATTTACTGAGAGTATGTCCAACTGGCCGCCGAAAAGAAGAATGGAGTTTCCAGAAGACAACACCGACCAATCCTGGGTCGGTGCTGTGGGTCGGTGTAGACACAGAAGGAAGTGCCAAAGCAGAAGAATTAGCACCGATCGTTTGCACCGATCCAGAGTCTATCGGTGCAAACGATCCCAGACCAGTTTGATCCAGATCCGACGTGCTTGGAATACCTGTCTGGACGAAGGTTCTACAATCCGAAATAGCCTCGATAGTCTTCACAAAAGTTGTAGCCCAGTGAGTTATCCGTCCACAGGAGATAGTTTGAGCTCATTCGGATCAGTAGTTCGAAAGTAACATCAGATTTAGCGGGGACGTGTCCGTCTGGCGTCCAAAGGAGTTATTCTCAAAAGTGTTTGCACCGACGATTTGCACCGATCCAGGACCGGTCGGTGCAAACAACCAGAATCAGCAAAAACCCATATTTGGCCGGGGCAATAACCGTTTTTTCCGGGTTGACCCGGTCTGCCCCCCTTTCCTATAAAAGACCCTAGACCTAATTTTCTTAGGGATATCCTATTTTCTAAGGCAAAGAACCCCCTTTTTGGTGATTTGCTAAGTTTTTGTAAGAGATCTTGGTTTATTTATGAAATATAAGTTTTATTAATCTTGTTTTCATCTTTATTTCTCTAATCTTTCTTTTCTCTAATCACTTAATCATGGGATCATTTATTTCTCTTATGGGATTTAAGAATCTTGTGATGATTAGTGAGTAGTTTGCTTTAAAGCTCATGGGTGAGGTAGATTAGGTGTCTTCTTGAATGGTTAAGGATGTTTAGGATCTAGATTCATCTTCTCCCTCTTTTATCTAAAGATATTAATGCTAGATTAGGCTTGGAAAAGCTAGTTTAGACCTTAGGGCATTTCATGCACATAAGGTGTTTGATGAAATACCTATATATTTTAGATAAGAGATTTTACTTGTTTAGCCTAAGAAATTAGTTGTCTAAAGAGTATTATGGCCATTGGAAGTTGTTATTCATGATTGTTAATTAGTTTTTCCCAAATGGAAATTTGTTCTTGATTAGCTAATTAACAAAGTGATTAAGATCATGAAAGTGGGTTAATCTTGTTTTGGCATTCTAAGCGTAGGGAGAAATGCTTGTTTATGTTGTTTAGCATCCTTGATCAATCAATGAAATCACCCAAGTCAATAACCTCACTCTAGAGCTTGCTTTGATCATTTTATAAATCTCGATTTGTACTTGTTTTCTTGTTAACCTATTTGCTTTCTTGAATTGAATTAGGATTGCTAGAATTAAAACCAAACCAATCTTGTTGCTTAACTTAAGTACTTCTATGTATTCTTGGTGTTTTGGAACTTAATCCATTGGATTCGATACCTCTTATACTACTTAGTATCTAGAGAATTGATATCTAGAAAGACCGAAAAGTCTACTATCAATTTGGCGCCGTTGCCAATTGGGTTTACCTTTCAACATTGAAATTTTAGATCTTATTGAGATTAAGCTTTCTTTTTATTTTCGGTTACTAATCTCCTTCACTCTCTATTGCTATCTCTCTATCCTAGGTGTATGCATACGCGTTCTCGAGGCAACGACAACCTAATTGAGCCAATAGACGACATCCACCTTTTAAACCGAGGTGGTAGAGCTAGGAGAGCAAGAAACCAAGTTCAAGAGGTTGCCGATTTGGGTATGGAAGACATTGATGATAATACGATCGGTGATATGGGTGGCAATGGAAACCACCACGCTCAAGGAGGCCCAGCTCCCCACGTCCCACAACCACCCGCCCGGCCATTGAGAGCCCCTAACCATCCCCCAAGGGCTCAAAATGTGGTTGGTGCGGGGGATGCCGCCAATGCTCATCAAAACCGTCAAGGGATTCAAGCCCCACCGGTTGCGAACAACAAATTCGCCAATGCTCTCTTTGTGATTTAGGGTACCTGTCAGTAGCGATTGATCAACATGGTACAAAGCACCAAATTTCACGGCCTATCTATGGAGGATCCATTGGATCATATCGATCAATTCGATAGGATATGTGGGTATCTCTTCGGTTATCTTATAATCTTCCGGGTAAAGCCATGTGCGGTCTCTAAGATGAGTCCGCGGTTTGAGAGATTTGCATATCCAATTTCTTGATATGGGTCGAAAGAGATTCGAATTTCCCTTGATGTTAAAATCTTCTTGTTGCTTTGAGAGAGTAGTTGAATCGATTGCTCGAGCTTCGCTATTTGGACATCAAATTGAGTGTTAGACATACCTTGTTGCTGTGTATTCGAGTTATTCTAAGGCGCGGCTTGAGCATTGAAAGGCGGTTTCGGGTGGAAGTTCCCATTTCCGCCATAGTTTCGTTTTGGAACCGGTTTTGGAACGGCTTGGATTGTTGACGGTAAGGCTGGTCTTGGGAGTTCTCTACGTTCGCAATATGATACTAGAGATTGTTGAAGTTGGCATTACGGAAGTTGTTGTTGAATCCATTGTTGAAGCGGTCTTGGTAAGATCATTGCGCTCCGACATCGTTATCTTTTTCTTGATAATATGAACCATTGTTGTTGGGTTCGTAGTAAGCATCATCCTCACCTCCATTGGTAGCTTCACAAGTATGCATGATGCGTACAGATTGTAACTAAGCTTCAGGTTTTATATTTATAACCCTAATTGTCTGCAAGTGCACATATGTGCGTTGTAGTACTTACGGGTCGAACCACATAGATTTTGTTGTTTCGGTACGAAGCAACCAGATAGTTAAATCGAATTGGAACGCAAATAATTTGGAGTTGGTTTTGTATCACTAGAATCTAAATTAGGCGGTGGAATAGACAAGGTTGTAATCAATTAAACTAAACACCGGGTTTAAGGGTATTCGCCGGGTTTCATGGCTAAAAACGATGTAAAAATAAATGATAAAGGTAACAAACTATGAAAATTCTTGAACTCGAATCACGAATGTATGATTAGGTCACTACCGTGATCCTAACCAACTGTTACCGACCAACTCGCCAGTAGCTTTCGTCTCTAGTCGCGAAGGAGGTAACGCATTATTTCGTTTAGGACTTGTCATCGCTCACAATACTCTAAATGTAGATTCCATCTCTTATAGCGAAATTTCTCATTTCATTCTAGTTCAAGCAATTAGAAAACACTTCCGCGAATCTAATTCAACTTAGGATCAGACTCTAAGTGGAACAAAGAATCATGCATTAACGAATAAGAATAAACGAAGAACTCATAGAAGATTAGAAACCCTAAATCAAACACATCATCGAATTAAACCATGACATACACATTGAAAAATCCCTTTAAACCCAACTCGGGAACTACTCAATCATACTGTAGCAAAACATCATAGAAGTAATAAAGTATTGCAGAATTAAAGAGATAAGAAGTGAAGAACGAAGAACACAGGTGAAGACGGAGATCGAATGATGATCCCTTTTGCGCCTCCTCTCTCTCCTTCGGTGTCGCCTCCTTTTCTCCCTTTTCTTCTGTCTAAAAACGAGCTTATCTTTTGAGTGACCTAAAATGAGCTTATATAGCTTCTTTATTCGTCGGGAAACACTTAGGATTTTATTAATAAGTGACGGGATTAGCTCGGGCCTTAAAACGGATCTTGGGATCGAAACAGGAGCAGGCCGCGGGCGCGTGGTTCTGACCCACGGCAAAATGGTGTTTGGCCTCTGGTGGAGATCCTCTAGCCGCGGCAAAATGGTGCTTGGCCGCTGGTCCAGCAAATTCCCCTCTAAGACAGCTTCATCCGCCTTCAGTGCTTCAGGTATATTTAGTGATCCAAACATTGGAATGTGTCTAAACCAATTGCATTGGAAAGCTGGTTGTGTAATCTTTGTTGTGTCCAAATTTGGTAATGATCAGACGGTGAGAAGGTCTTTTTTTATTGCAAGACTTGTAACGGTCCGAGTTTATCCAAAAACGTATTTTTGTTCCGAAATGCACTATTTTATCTTAAGTTTCCTGAAACGTCTTTCAAAACTCTAAAACATGGAAATTAGTTGAAAACTATTGAAAACGGACTTAAAACACCTGCAAAAGAATATGAAAGTGATCCATAAAAATTGTCAAAACCCGGTGTTATCAACTCCCCCAGACTTAGATCTTTGTTTGTCCTCAAACAAAACAGAAATCTAAACTCGGAAAGAGGTTTTCGAAAATATAGGAACTAACAAAATTTTCAGTGACCGTCCTTCTAAACCATAACCAACGTAATGCATCAACCAGACTTAGTCTAGAATAAAATTGATAAGAAAATAAAATATAGATTAATTCCAAATAAAATGAGCTAGTATACCCTGTCAGAAAGAATTCATATGGCTCGAAATCCTCTGGAGATGTCGCATTGTAAGTACTCTAGCTACCGCCTAGTCTAGTAGCAAGCCACAAAAGAGTTGGCACGAGGAGATAGCGTAGAAGTACGTAGGTAAGAAAAATAGATAAGAAAATTCGAATAAAACTTTAAAAATTTTGTTCCAAAGGACAATCTCAAAACAAACAGAATTGCGTTAGTAAGGGATGAACATTCTCCCCCAGACTTAAATTACATTGTCCTTAGTGTGAAATAAATTGAGTAAGGACGAATATATAGATGGATGTAATAATTGAAAAAGTTTAAGGAAAAAGAAAACTTACTTGGATGCGGTCAGGGAATAGATTTTTGAATGGAATGGTGGTGATTTAGGAATGGTAGATGATGATATGGTGATGGGAATGGATGTGGGGGTATTTGGGAATGGTTTGGATGCGGTCGGTGATTGAACAGAATCGACCGTGATCGTCAAGGGGGCTGGCCGCGGGTCGGTTGATCGCGACCGCAACCAAGGGCTAGCTCGCCGTGGGTCTGGCTTGTATAGCCACGGTCGAGTCCTTCCTTGCGGTTCGAGCTGGACTTAGCAGTTTTGAACCGTGTCTCCATCTTTTTGTCTTTTCTGTTTTTTTTTTTTTTTTTTTTTGGGTAGAAAACCGAAAACTAAGAAAATAAAAACTAGAAAGAAAAATGTACCTAAAATGGGTTGCCTCCCATTGAGCGCTTTTGTTTAAAGTCGTTTAGCTCGACGTTGTTGCTGGTCAAGCTGGTGGTGGATCGATCAAGGCAATTTTCCGGAAAAGAGTTTGAGACGGGAATTGAAAAGAAGAACCTTGTCGTTCGTGGCGACAGATCGGTTTATGATTTTCTTCTCGTGATACGCCTTTGACTTTTCTTTGTATATCTTCGAGTTTTGATAGGCGTTGTGCCTGATTTCATTTAGTTCGTGTAGTTGGAGTAGTCTCCTTTCCCCAGGTGTTTTCATGTTCAGATTCATCTCTTTGATAGCCCATTGTGCTTTGTATTCGAGTTCCACAGGCAGATGACACACTTTTCCACATACGAGGTTGAATGGCGTCGTTCCTAAAGGTGTCTTGAATGGCGTCGTTCCTAAAGGTGTCTTGAATGCCGTTTGGTATGCCCAAAGTGCGTCGTCGAGTTTCGTAGACCAATCCTTTTGATTTGCTCCAGTTGTCTTTTGCAAAATCGACTTGATTTACCTGTTGGAGATCTCCACTTGGCCACTTGTTTGAGGGTGGTATGGAGAGGCGACTTTGTGCGTAACTCCATTTTTCTTTAACAGGTTTTCAAAGATCTTGTTAATGAAATGAGACCCTCCATCGCTTATTACGATTCTAGGAACTCCAAAACACGGAAAATGATCCATTTGAACATCTTAATGATATTCTCATATTTTACTTGTTTTAGCATGCATTCTACTTAGCATTTTGAGTCATTTGCAAGCATAATCATAACTTTGTTTAGCATTTTGGTCTCATTTAGAGTTTAGGACGTTTGCATTTGGTCCTAGTGGGTTTTTGCATTCATTTGGAGTGTTTCTAGGTGTTTTGGAGACATTTGGAATTATTGGAGTGATTGAGCTTAAGAGAAGGAAGAGTTCACCCGAAGTGTCTCAAAGATGTGGCTGGACGAAGGCCTTCCGATCAGATTCAGCTTCAACGGTCTTCATAGAAGTTGTAGAGGAGATAGGAGTTAGCTGTCTACTGGAGTTGGATTCAGGTCATTCGGGTATCTGGTTTGTGAGATATGGCTGATTTACTGAGAGTATGTCCGACTGGCCGCCGAAAAGAAGAATGGAGTTTCCAGAAGACAACACCGACCAATCATGGGTCGGTGCTGTGGGTCGGTGTAGACACAGAAGGAAGTGCCAAAGCAGAAGAATTAGCACCGATCGTTTGCACCGATCCAGAGTCGATCGGTGCAAACGATCCCAGACCAGTTTGATCCAGATCCGACGTGCTTGAAATACCTGGCTGGACGAAGGTTCTCCAATCCGAAATAGCCTCGATATTCTTCACAAAAGTTGTAGCCCAGTGAGTTATTCGTCCACAGGATATAGTTTGAAGTCATTCGGAGCAGTGGTTTGAAAGTTACATCAGATTTAGCGGGGACGTGTCCGTCTGGCGTCCAAAGGAGTTATTCTCAAAAGTGTTTGCATCGACGATTTGCACCGATCCAGGACCGGTCCGTGCAAACAACCAGAATCAGCAAAAACCCATATTTGGCCGGGTCAATAACCGTTTTTTTTCCGGGTTGACCCGGTCTGCCCCCCTTTCCTATAAAAGACCCTAAACCTAATTTTCTTAGGGATATCCTATTTTCTAAGGCAAAGAACCCCCTTTTTGGTGATTTGCTAAGTTTTTGTAAGAGATCTTGGTTTATTTATGAAATATAAGTTTTATTAATCTTGTTTTCATCTTTATTTCTCTAATCTTTCTTTTCTCTAATCACTTAATCATGGGATCATTTATTTCTCTTATGGGATTTAAGAATCTTGTGATGATTAGTGAGTAGTTTGCTTTAAAGCTCATGGGTGAGGTAGATTAGGTGTCTTCTTGAATGGTTAAGGATGTTTAGGATCTAGATTCATCTTCTCCCTCTTTTATCTAAAGATATTAATGCTAGATTAGGCTTGGAAAAGCTAGTTTAGACCTTAGGGCATTTCATGCACATAAGGTGTTTGATGAAATGCCTATATATTTTAGATAAGAGATTTTACTTGTTTAGCCTAAAAAATTAGTTGTCTAAAGAGTATTATGGCCATTGGAAGTTGTTATTCATGATTGTTAATTAGTTTTTCCCAAATGAAAATTTGTTCTTGATTAGCTAATTAACAAAGTGATTAAGATCATGAAAGTGGGTTAATCTTGTTTTGGCATTCTAAGCGTAGGGAGAAATGCTTGTTTATGTTGTTTAGCATCCTTGATCAATCAATGAAATCACCCAAGTCAATAACCTCACTCTAGAGCTTGCTTTGATCATTTTATAAATCTCGATTTGTACTTGTTTTCTTGTTAACCTATTTGCTTTCTTGAATTGAATTAGGATTGCTAGAATTAAAACCAAACCAATCTTGTTGCTTAACTTAAGTACTTCTATGTATTCTTGGTGTTTTGGAACTTAACCCATTGGATTCGATACCTCTTATACTACTTAGTATCTAGAGAATTGATATCTAGAAAGACCGAAAAGTCTACTATCAATTTGGCGCCGTTGCCAATTGGGTTTACCTTTCAACATTGAAATTTTAGATCTTATTGAGATTAAGCTTTCTTTTTATTTTCGGTTACTAATCTCCTTCACTCTCTATCGCTATCTCTCTATCCTAGGTGTATGCATACGCGTTCTCGAGGCAACGATAACCTAGTTGAGCCAATAGACGACATCCACCTTCTATACCGAGGTCGTAGAGCTAGGAGAGCAAGAAACCAAGTTCAAGAGGTTGCCGATTTGGGTATGGAAGACATTGATGATATTCTGATCAGTGATATGGGTGGCAATGGAAACCACCACGCTCAAGGAAGCCCAGCTCCCCACGTCCCACAACCACCCGCCCGACCATTGAGAGCCCCTAACCATCCCCCAAGGGCTCAAAATGTGGTTGGTGCGGGTGATGCCGCCAATGCTCATCAAAACCGTCAAGGGATTCAAGCCCCACCGGTTGAGAACAACAACTTCGAGGTGAAGCCGGGATTGATCAACATGGTACAAAGCACCAAATTTCACGGCCTATCTATGGAGGATCCATTAGATTATATCGATCAATTCGATAGGATATGTGGGTTAACCAAGATAAACGGTGTTTCGGAAGACGGTTTCAAGCTAAGACTTTTCCCATTCTTTCTTGGAGATAAGGCTCACCAATGGGAAAATAGTCTTCCTCAAGGTTCAATCACGTCATGGGACGATTGCAAGCGAGCTTTCCTTGCCAAGTTATTTTCTTCTTCAAGGACCGCCAAGTTGAGGAACGACATCTCGAGTTTCACAAAACGCGGAAATGAATCCTTCAACGAAGCTTTGGAACGGTTTAGAAGCTACACCTCTCAATGCCCGCATCATGGCTTCTCCAACGCATCTCTTTTGAGTACCTTCTATCGCGGTGCTTTACCCAAGATAAGGATGCTCTTAGACACGGCTTCTAATGGGAACTTCTTAGCCAAAGATGTAGATGAGGCCATGGAGCTCGTGGAGAACTTAGCTCAAAGCGAATGAACATATGGGGATGATTATGACCGAGCTACGAAGACGACTAGCGATTTTGATGAACAAAAGCGGTCTAAAGAGATGAAGATTCTGACCGAGAAGATGGACAAGCAAGCTTTGATGATTGACAAGTTCCTTAGCGCTTCTCTAAAGCCGGTTCACTTTGTTGGCGACTTTGAGGACACACAAGGTTACCAAGCGGAAGAAAGAGACGTGGGTACACAAGAAGAGGTGAATTACGTGGAAAATCAAGGCTACCAAAGAGGCGGTTTCAACAACAACCACCCAAACTTCTCATATCGCAATCCAAACGTCAAAAACCCTCAAGACCAAGTTTACCCGCATCAAAAGACCTTTATGCCGTCCAACCAAGCTCAAGGTTTGAACTTCCAACAACATGCTTTCGCTCCAAAGAACACTTTTAATGGGAACCAAGGTAGTTTTCAACCTAAGCAATCGTTTCCACCACCCGGTTTCACGCAACAAGGCCAAGGCTCCACGAGCACAACTCAAGACATTGAATTGAAATCCATGCTTCAACAAATCGTCCAAGGTCAAGCAAATAGAGCTATGGACATGAGCAAGGAGTTGGCGGAGATCCACACCAAAATGGATTGCTCCTACAACGAACTTAACTCAAAGATTAAGAAATTGAGCTCCAAGGTTTAGCACCTTGAAGGCAAGAGTGCTCCCTCCTCATCTAAATCTCAAGGTACCTTACCCGGAAAAGCAATACAAAACCCCCAAGGAGTATTGCAATGTTATATCCTCCGATGATAATCATCAAGCCGCTGTTAGAGAAATTGAACTTCTACTTTATGGTCCACAAGTCGAAGAACCACCCCCTAGAGATGTTCCCTTGAAGCTCAATGAGGACATTGAGGAACAAGGTAGGGGGTGACCTTTGGGAGTGATGATAACGTGATTTTGAATGAAGAACAATGATATTCCCATATTTTACATCTTTTTAGCATGCATTTTTGTTATTGTTTTGTGTCTCATGCATGTGTCTTGCATAGTTTTTATGGCATTTAGGTCTAAATAAGAGTAATAGGTGTTTGCACTAGGTTTTAGTGAGTCTAGTAGTTAAATGCATTTGAACAACTTGAAAATAAGGACTCACCATACTTGGATCATATGCATTGATGCTTTCGTCTTGGTTGAAACAAGTTTTGAATTGAACCCGATCCTAACTATTTGAACCCTAAATTTTGACTAGTAATTATCATGTTTATGCATTGAAAAATGGACTTATGGATACCATATACATACTTGGGCTATCTTCTTCCTTTTTACCACTCTTGTTAGTCCAAGTAGCCGATCCCCATCTTTGGGACGGTTATCCTCGCCCTTAACTTACCCTCCTTTCAAGCCTCCTTCTTTAGTGAGTGTTGTGAGGCCTATATTTTTCGAATGGACTTGGCAAAAAGTGTTGGGTTTAGAGCGGCAAGGAAAGGCTTTCATGCAGATTTAGCTCGCACATCATCGGGCTAAGCATAGGTTAGGATGGGGGGGTTTGGGTTGGAATGAAAAGAGAAAATCTTGAGCGTGGAATGCAAAGGAAAAGTGGAAACGAGGAAGAGATTTGGGAAAGAAATGGGGAAAGCTAATGATTGAAATGGTTGGCAAGAAATATTTGGTATAGCTCTAAGTAATAAAGAAAAGGTGGTCTCCAGCTACAAAAAATAAGAAAAGAAGCCAAAAATGGCTAATGCATCCAAAGGATGAAAAAAGGGACCAAGCCAAAGGCAAAAGATGAGCTAAAGAAGAAAAGAAAATGAGCCAAGCCATTTTTTCATCAAGGATGAAGAAGAAATTTTCCCCAAGTGCTTAAACAAGGAAGAAACGATGAAGTATGTGGTTTATGAAAGGCAAAAAGCCTTGAAGAAAGGGTATCTTAGGAGTGATCTTCATGGGGCTTAGAGGTAGGGGTTGAAGTTATTTGGAGCATTGGGTAGATGGAAGTCTATCCTTGTATGCATCAATTGCCTTTTACCCTTAGCATTTTGCCAAAGTTCATTCATTTGTTGAGAGACCCCTTGCTATGGAATTGCCACATTTATTAAGATCGTTTTTATCTCAAAACCCTTGTCCCCTAGCGAAGTGAGTTCATTTGATTTGCATAAATGTGATTCATGGTTTCGTTTAATGAATGTTAAAGGATTGGGGAATATGAACGCTTGTGTAGGCTAGCTTATGAGCTTGATTCGTGGTGTGATTAGTATGGCTAAATCTTTGTGAGTAGAGATTGTTCAAGTGCATTTTAAAATCACCATTGAATGGTTTTTCTTTTGTTGACATTTTTTGGACTCTATCTCATTCATTGCTCTCTTTTTCTCCTCTTCTTGTTTGTTTGCTTGGGGACAAGCAAATGAATAAGTTTAGCGGAGTTGATATTCTCATATTTTACATCTTTTTAGCATGCATTCTTGTTATTGGTTTGTGTCTCATGCATGTGTCTTGCATAGTTTTTATGGCATTTAGGTCTAAATTAGAGTAATAGATGTTTGCAATAGATTTTAGTGAGTCTAGCATGCATAAGGAGTGTTTTTAGGTGATTTGGAGATAATTGGGCATATTTGGATAGTTGGACCAAAGTAGAGTGCAAAGTCCATCCGAGACGCCGGAAAGACGTGGATGGACGGAGACCTTCCGATCCTAATCATCTTGGATGACCTTCATAAATATTGTAGAGAAGTGAGTTAGATGTCTAGGGGAGGTTGAATCAGGCCATTCGGACGAGTGGTTCGTGAGTTCCTGCAGTTTCACTGAAGACATATCCGCCTGGCCGAGAAAACGTGTGGCTCGTCTCAACCGACCACCACCCACTCGGTTCAATTGGGTCGGTCTTGGGTCAGGAAAAGCAACCGACCCAAATACACTATCTCAATCGACCAGATGGTGCTCGGTCCAAACCAAGCAGTCTCAACCCGACCATGATCCACACGGTTAACTCCACCCGGTCCAAACATCCAAGATACCAGCCGAAGTGACTCAAAGATCAAGCCAAATAAAGACATTTCCATACCCAGTTTAATCTGAGGTCTTCATGGAACTCATAGACAATCGAGCTGAATTTCGTTAAATGTTGGTTTCATGTCATTCAGATCGGCAGTTCAAGAGATGTGTCAAATATAGCAGGGACATGTCTGTCTGGCATCCAAACGAGTTATGCTCCAAATACGACGTCTGAAATATCAACCCAGACGAAGGGTTTCACTCCGATTCAGCTCTTGCGTTCTTCATAGAGATTGTAGAGCATTGAGTTGGCTGTCGTCTGAATGTAGTTTTAGGTCATTTGAATGTCAGGTTCTGGAGTTATGATTGATTCACTGAAGACGTATCTGCCAAACCGAGAAACTGCACTTTGCACCTTACACTCGGTCCTAGCACAGGGAACTCGACCGACCAAAGCTAACTAACCAGATCATGCTCAGTTACAGACCACCAAGACCCACTTCGACCCAGATTTGCCGGGTCAATACCCGGTTTGTCCCGGGTTGACCCGGTTTGCTCCCTTTTTCTATAAATACTCTAAACCTAATTTTTGTGAGCTAAGCTTTCTTTTCCCTAGAGTTGGGTTTTATCCCAAACTCTTCCTAAGATGATTTTGGATGGATCTTCATCATTCATGTCACTCTAGTGAAGGATTCTTCAACCTATCTTTATATTATCTTTATTTTATTCTTGTTCTTTATCTTTATGTCTCTTTTTCCCTTGTGTTCTTCATGTTTAGGTTTTAGACCTCTTTTTGTTGGATTTTGGATTATGCTTGATTTTGATGATTTGATGATTGATTTGTGTTTCTTATGTTCTTAATCCTTGCTTTTAATTATTTCTAAGTGATCCTAGTGCTAGATTGGGTTTGAGAGAGTCAATCTAGATTATAGGAAAAATCATGCACACCAAGTGTTCGATGAAATTCCCCTAGAAGCTTAGTAAGAGATAAACATTCTTAACCTATGAAAGTAGTTGCTTAAGGTGTTTATTGGTTGATTTGAATGTTGATCTTAATGCTTGCTAATTATTTTATCACAAATGAGAGTTTGATCTTGATTTAGTGATTAGCAAAGTGATTAGTGCCTTGAGATAGGATTAGTCATAGTTAGTGATCTTAACCTAAGGATTAGCATTGATTGTATGTATTAGCATCATTAGTTAATTGTCTTGATGATTAGATGATGATGATTTAGGTTGCATCTTGTTAGATCATTCACTTAGGTTGATCTTAAGGCTAGTTTTGGATTGAGAGATTAAAGCTAGAGCTTAAGCATTTCACGCCCGATATGTGTTCGATGAAATGCTTGAACCAAACCTTTTGTGAGATTTTTTTGCCTAGCCAATGAGAGGTTATGTCTAGGGTGATTAGTGAACTCATTGGGATTGGAGTCTAAAGCTTGTTAATCATCTTATCACAAATGATAGTTTGATCTTGATTTGGTGATTAACAAAGTGATTAGTACCACGAGAGTGGATTAGTCATAATTGTGAATTCCATGTTGTAGGATAGTGTTTATTTCAATCTTTATCATCATTGTTTGTTCATTAATCAACTTCTTGATAGTTAATTTATTCTCCAACACTTCTATCTTTTGTTTTCCTTCTTGCATTAGGACTTTGATTCTTCTTGAGACTAGAGCTTTTTATTTTCTTTTGTTGCTAATCTTTTCACTTATCTTGTGATTTTCATGAAGGGAGTGACAATGAGGAAGCAACCGTCAAGCTAGTGACGTTAAACATGCCCCTTGGGGACCTCCCCAAGCCTATCCCTTGTCGAGCTTGATGAGGACATCGAGTCAACGACCCAAGTCATACAAGCACCACTAGTACCAAGTGGACCAGTGACTAGAACCAGGAGCAGGGACATGGAAAAGAAGTTCAACATGTTCATGGACCAGCTCAGACAAGAAGGTTTCTTCAAGACGGACACTAGTCCGCTAAGCCCATTTGCGAGCAGTTATTGGGCCGATTCTTTGAAGCAGGATCCACTCATGATCCCGGACGATCCAGAAGGCGATCCACATATGGATTTGAAGCTCTTTGAGTCTAGTTTCCAGAACACTAAAGATCAGCCCAAGAATCCTTACCATTCGGACCAGAACGTCCAAACACTGAAGACATATCGGCTGGATCCTTTGCTGGCCGATAACACTAAGTGGCCACTCATCAAGCCCAGGCTCGTGGCCCACTTATCTATGGTCGATTTCACTTCACCAGAGATGACTTAGGCCCAAGGAAGGTCATTAGTTGGGTTTGTAAGTCGTTTGGTGCTCTTTTCCCAACCTTCGTTTTTATCCCACTGGGTTTTGCGAAGATGGGTTTTTACCGAGGCCAAACGGCTTGCAATATTATTGGCCCAATTAATGACTCTCTGTAAGCCCATGAAGACCAGCTACACGAGGCCTCACTTCTATTTCTCTTAGCCTTTTAATTATTTTGTAAACGGGCCTAAATTGTTAAGGACCCGTCTTGTTATTTCCTTTTCGGTTTATTTCTTTTTCTTTGAGGGCGTGAGCTCTCTTTAAAAACCCTAAGGCTTTGTCCTTCT